>JAQFXV010000105.1:0-36734 GCA_034694065.1 Camisia spinifer
AAAAATGATTTAAGAACAATAATTGGTTTTGAAACTATAAAACTATGGATTAAGTATACTTTGTTCAAAAAATAGTAATTTCAAGTTCACTTTTATTACAGTTAAATGTCATTAGTTTATAAACCTAACCAATCCATAGCTTCAATTTTACTTATCTTATACCAAACACTTCTTTCTGTTACAGTTGAGAATTATATTTAGAACTGAAGACATTTAATTGAATATTTTTGAAAGAACTTGAAATCCTTCGAAAAGAGATTCAGCAAAAATGTTAAGAAATGATTTATTTTTTCGTTTAAGTACTTAAGTTTGTTGTATAACTTATTGACTCAAAATTTGAAGAGTTATTTATAATTTATTTCAATGATGTCTAAACTAGTATACTTTCAATATATTGTTCGAACTCCTATTGAATTTCAAAGTAATTAATTGTTTAGTTTATAATTCATGGCAGTCGAGACATGAAATAAGATATTCTCAAATACTGTATTTCATTATTCTGATGGTAAATATTTTTGATGTAAAAATAGGGTTGAATATGACCTTTCATTTCAATGTTAGCAGTCATCAAACTTAAGTGAGGATTAACTTTCTTATACCCAGACTTATGAATTAATTTGGAATACTTTCAGATTTGAAGTATTTCTTCTAAATAAGAGCTTTCGGTTATAATTGAGATATGGTTTTGGATTTCGTTTCATTATATTTGACTCATGATGATAAGAAACAGATGAATTCTTGTTTGATAATAAAGTTCATTTCTCTTTCTCTTGTGTAAAGAATCAATAAAATACGTTGTTATGGTGTTGTCTATTATAATGTGATATAATATTTCGTGAGATATATCTATTTAAAGAGAAACCAATTAACTTAATGCGAACCAAATTTAGCTCTCATAATATATACTCTAAAGCATTGAAAAATACGATAAATCTTTGATTTTTATTGATATTTTGTATTATAAAACTATTCATTTTTGTCATATTTATTTTTATTCTCATAGAATTGAATAAATATGCTATAAAATTCGATATGCTATTTATCATATCGTAATCTAAGAATTAAATAAACTATACGTCAACTTTTGTATTATTCCCACTGTTTATTCTACGGATTATGAATTTATTCAAGAAAACACATTCTTATGCAGTTACTCACTCTTTAAACAAAGTTTTAGTAATATTAAATAAATGTGATATTAAAATAGGAGAAAAGGTGTCAGAAAGCTTAAATGATACGCAATTTTGTATTTAATATATCAAGTATAAGCCAGAATTTGAGTATAAGTGCTGAGACAGAATAGTTTAAGCTGACAAATGCAAATTTGATTATTAACGCACCTGTTTTTTAATAACAAATTGTTTGCATTGATCGGTCACTGTTTGCACTCGACTAACTCGTAAGTTGGATGAGAGTATTTTATGCTTACATGAAGCTATATATTTGTATTTATATTCGGCCTCATTCGCTATTAAGTAAGGCCAGAATGCAATTATTTGTTGGATATGTTATTAGTTTGTTTAGACAAGCACTTAGTAGCAAAATAACTTTCAATAATTTGCTCGTGTCGTTAAAGGCGCATTTCGAAATCCCGTAATTCAAACTTTAACAACTCATTTCTAATTTCCAAGTCTCCAATCCCTCTTCAAATGCCTTAATTATACGATTGTCAGAACCACACCAAGTTTTTCAAAGTCGAAAGTAGCTCGAATTCTCATATAAAAATCTTCAATTTTATAAAAATTTATAAAATCAAATGACTGATTCAATTAAGCTTTGTTCCCCTTAATCTATGCGAACTCTAACATTTATCGAATCAGATGCCAAAGCAATTGCTAAGGAATAGAGGTATTCAACGTGATCAACGATAGTTAATACTAGAAATACCTTTAGAACAATTGTAGCTAATAAGCAAAACATAATAAATATATATTTGCTTCATATTAAGAATCGGAGCTCTTGTATGAAGATTTATTATTTATTGGATATAAATATGAAATAGCAATTTTCGTGAGCTCGAAAATATATGATAGATTATTATAATGCAAAGATATAACTGGACAATTTTGGGTGTAGATTTGCGCAAATTCCTATAAATGGACATTAAATAAGGTTTTCGACATTTGGAGTGTAGTCGTGAATAATAAATGAATCGCTTTTATCTCTACTGAATTCTTGTGTTCAAATAACTCATTACTCTCCTTAGCGTTTGTGCCTGTTATGCAATGTAAGTTTGCATCTAAATAACAATGTTCTTAATATACTATAAATTTCAGGCTAAAATCCAGACTCAATTTTATCGATTCCATCGTGAATTAGCTATTAATCTAAATTAAGAGACTTCCAAATGCAAAAGTGATAATTTATTCAATATTTCATAACTTATTTTTCCATTAATAATGGTTTTTGTACATAACATCGTTTAACAAAACATTAAGTAATTATTTAACATGAAGTTGAAAGACATTGGCACAAAATTTGTATTAAAATACAAAATTTGAAGCTCAGACTAATTTTGAATACTTGTTATTATATTTTCGTTAAAAAAATAATTTAATTAACTTTGTCATATAATTCCCAAAGTGTCTGTCTAAATGTCATACTAATAAGTAAAGCAATAGTACTGTGCTTTAAGTCATAGTTTTATTTATTAAGAAATATTATTACAACAGATATATATGTTATTTTCTTATGAATAGTGAGCATAATGAGAGCAACTCTTGAATTGATGCTCTGTTTCTTATATAATATGTCTCTTAGAATTCTTATCGATTGATTGCAGAGCTTGCGAAACAAATATTTGAATATCGGGTTCGTCTTGTTATTTTCGAGATACAAAATTCAATACCAGTTTAGTTCAATGAAACCATTCTATTGGCAAATAATTTGTTCAGAATCTTTTATTCAATTTAAGATATTTGAAGTCAACTTTTTGGTCTTACTTTAAAACATTGATATAAAACTTGACAGTCATTATAAAAATTGAAAACAAAATTTGAAATGAATCCTTATTTTGTGAAATTTTCTTGCATTACTGTCTGAACTCTATCTGACTTTATTTTCTTAATAAATTCTTGTTTCAAAAATATATTGTTAACTTTTTCATTCGAATCAATAAAGTCTTTATCAAAACTAAGCGTTTTATAAGTTGAATAACAATATTAATACCAATTTTAATCTTTAAGTTAAATTTTTTGAAACCATTCATTGTATTTTAATCTCTTTATTTGCTAAGAATAGATTCAAATCTTCATAAATTATTTTCAATGTTGGAGAAAAATCTATTATAATTACGTAATAAAACAACAGCCATTGTTCTCATTACAGTAATTATTTGGTCAAATTGTAAAACATTAGCTTTAAATAATAGATGGCTTCCAGGAATGTATAGAAAAATCTCATTGCATTAATGCCAAGAACTAAGTTATCTAAATGAACAAAGAAAATCAGTCAGTTTATGAGTTCGTTAGTTCTTCTCCGCAAAGTTTTTTGCTAAAAATCTCCCAAAACGTGACTGAACTCATCACTCAAATCGATTCTAAACCGATATTATTGTGATAACCAAAACAGCTTAAAAGTTGAATTGTTTATTGCATTATTTGCATCACAATTTATGAACGTGTTTTCCACTAAAAATCATGTCTCAAATAAATCTATTTATTTATGAGATGCCCTCATATTATAATCTTAAGTATTTCAAGACATCGCCCAAACCAGACGTTTAAATGTCCACAAATAAAACTTTTAAACACTCAAGTCCTGCGCTAACTTACGGGTTAGTATTGTTGTAGAGCTTTGTTTACATACTAAATACTAGCATTTTGTACTGAATCTAATTTAAAACCAACATATTTTCTAATAAAAGTTGACTACAATCACAAACTCTCGACTGACTTTAATTGCTTAGCATAAAGTGCTTACGGCTTAAATTCATAAAAGAACCCAAATATTTATCAAACTAAAGCTTTACATAACCTTTTTGGTAGTTTAGCTAATGTTGCATTTGTTGGCTGATTATGAATAATGTAATATTACTTAAAAGCAAAATACAATATCGACTCACATGCAAAACAAAATTCTTGTTTGTTCAAAGTATAAGTTTATTTTTAAGAATGATAGCATCTATGCATTAACTTAATATTAAATGCACTATTGATTTCACCAAAATTCAAAGTTGAAACCATTATTTTAATAAACATTATGTTTATATTACCAAAAGTGTATTGTGACGAATTTGCAGTGTTTGCATGAATTACTGGTCAGGTGATGATAAGCATGCACAACATTTTTGCTTCATTGGTTTTCGTTTCCTTTAACTGTCATGAGGGCCACAAAACTGAAGCTAACAAATAACTTGAGTCTCACAGCTGGCAGTTTTATTGGCATCAAAAAAATATTTCAAAAATGTTTGCATATTATGCTTATTTCTTTTATGGTCTCTCATTTTTTTTGTTGTTGAATAAATGTATTTTAGTTTAACAGCTATTTTCGTTATTTAAGGTTTAATCTGAAAAACCAATTATTTAACGCTATTATTATTCAAAGTGTTCTCTAGAAAATCAAGAAATTTTTGAAATACAAAATTCCATTTCTCATAGCTTAAGATTTTGAATTTCCAACTACTTTACGATCTATGTATGGACTATAACTTTGTGGGTTTCAGTTGGATATAAAATGATGATATAATAATGTATTGTGCAATGTTGGAGCCAATGCTCTCCTGCCTATAGGCAGACATTCACAAAACATTGTTATAAGTTGAGCATAATTGTGTTTCACAGCATGATTTCTTCACAACAATCAATTCATGAGCAACTCTATTGTGACTTAAATTACATAAACTTATTGTTCTTGACTAACAAGTTTATTAAACATGAACTTTCATGAAAACTACTTGCAAATTAAGAGTCAAGTATGTCTGATATAAGCCTCATGTGTTTCTCTTTATCTATAAAATTGTAAGCATTTAGAAATAATATTGCTTACGACACCAGTAGCTCTTACTTCTTAGGGCTGTAAAATCTGACCTAATGTTCAATTCAAAAGCAGTTCTGTTCTTATGATAAGACATACTGAATGCCATTCCCATCTCATCCCATTTGTTCAATCTTAGTATTGAATTAAAGTTAGAGAGGAGGAGAAGATTCATTGCTTGCTTTGTCGAATGTGTTCATTCAAGCAATTGATGCTTCGATTCTGTGAACGAAATGGTGGCCAACTTTCAATATTCGCTTTTCAATATATATGCTTACGAACTAACTATTATTGTTAGTTTACTTATACGTAAAACATCTAACTTCTATAATTTCAACGCTTCATTTGTTACTTCAAATATACACTTAAGAATTTTTTCTATTCTATTGCAATCATTATTCTCGTCACTCACTTATAGAAAAATTGAAGCCAAAATAGAGCTCATGAAAAAATCAATACGCAATACATGTTTGATTTCTTGTACTACTTTTATATAAATACTGATACGAATTATTTTCAATTTTGTAACTCCTATTGATTATAGTTTTTTATTGGATTTTCAATATTTTCTAATTTTTATTTTTTTATCACTTAATAATCGAAAGTTTTAAGTAATCTAAAAACTATTCAATAGTATTCATTGAAATACAAACCATGATTATATCTATATTATATTATTCAAAAGTTTGTCTGTCTGTCTGTCTGACCGGCTATAGACTCGGCTCCTGGACATAAGACCGGTATCATTAGAACCAGTATTACCTGCAGGAGGGGATCTATTAATAAATTACGTCGAAAATTTTAAAGACGTAATTTATGGATAGACCTAAATTTTGACCGTGCCTTAGCACGGGCTCCGAGGCTAGTTATTCTATTATTCTTTTTCTTTAACTCATTTTATTTTTCATTATCAAAGGCTAACAAAATTAGGAAACAAAATAACAAAACAACTTAAGAATTATTGCTAGGATTAGAATTTTTGTGTATTAATTCAGGTTCAGGTTAATTCGACTAATATTTCTACTCAAAAACAACATTTATAGCAGAGATAAATAGATTTAAATAGGCTTTTGAATGCAATTAATTTTCGTGTTATTTTAGATGTAAACATAATTTAGTATTCAATTCAAGGAAAATCTTCTTTGTCTGTATTCTAATTGTCGCTTAACTTTCTTGCAAGATATTAATTATTAATATGTAATACATATTTTCTGTTTACTTTCCTCTTTATTTGGACTTTAAGTCACACAACCAATCAAAAGATAGGGTTACCAATCAAGTCATGAAATCATAAGGAAAATATTTCGAATATGCAGTAGGATTTTGCAGGAAAAATATGGATATTTCATCCGTTTGGTCACTTTGAATGAATTTGATATATTTAGATTTTAACACATACAGAATTGTAAGTGATTCCTGTCAATGAATATTAAGGTCTTCCAATATTAGAAATTATGTGAGAGCGTATTCAGTTTTAGCATAACTGCATATTTACTAAATATTTTGTTTCAAATAACTTGATATGATATGATTTCAGGAAAGCATTGAATATAAATATATAAATTTTGGTAATCTTTACTCTTTTCATATGAATCTATACACAGTAATGGAAAATGTAATGATATAGTATCATAGCTTAATAGTTATTACGTTATGTATTATTACTAGTAATAGGTTTACATAAATCGTTTATTTAAGTGCATCTCATTTAAGTCTCGGAGAACATTTTTAAGTCAAACAATTTTTTCGAATTCAATGGTTCGAAAATTCTGCCTCAAATCCAGAAAATTTATTCTTTTATTCAATGACCAGTATTAGGAATGAAAGATATTTTCCTGTTTTATTAAAATTGTTGGAATACTTCACACCACAGAATGATGTGTCCGATGAGAAAAGTAATGCTCTATATTGTTGCCGCTCTTATACTGTAGATTAAATTGAATTAATTTCAAATAATAGTCCACAAATACATTATGGAAACTATTATTAACAGACTTTACTTTCAAATTAAATGAGAGCTCAGTTAACATAAGGTAACGCATAGATACAAAAATATGTTTAAAATATTGAGTACCACTTCTTTGTGTTTGGGAATAGAAGTTGATTTTGAGCGATAAATTGACTAATATTACCATTTATTACTCTTATCAACATTGATATCAGTTCATTCACCTTTTGTTTAACTGTAAGAAGCGATGCCATACATAAAATACTGCACTTTTGTGCAGAATATTACCGAATAACTGGCAGAGGAGAAGATGCCAAATGTTGTACGTAAGCATTTTTTCGACTATTTCATAAAGATTGTTATGCTATACACCAGCTGTCATTGGCTTCTATTCTTCAATTCCAAGTATTAGAAAACGAATTTTTGGAGCTCTTAACTTAATATACACGCATATCTCACTAAATCCATTCAATTTTTACATTCGCCAACAGCTTTATTTTTGTCAAACTTTATTATTGCTGCTCTTATGAATTGAACTTATTTTCACTCTTCACACTCTATGCTCTCTGGGTTTATGACAACAATCATTGTCGACACTCCAAAACAGGCCAATCAAATCACAATCTTTCTCATACTTCAGACAATAAACAGAATCTTTTTAGTAAAATCATTTAAATAAAGATTTAATGACTATAATTTTGCAAATTTCTAACTTATGATTTGTATATATCAGTATCAAATTTTAGTGAAAGATTCTGTTCATCCATTTGTGAAATTTGATTGTTAGATATAAGAACTTGTTGGAAATTGTAATTAATTTTTCTCCTAAAATCAATAAATAGCTGAATAGCACAAGTTTCCAAAATTTATGAATAGATTCAAGGATTTATTTGCCGAAAATTTAGTAATAGAAAATGAGATAAAAAAATATATATTCTCTCTCTTGTTCTCGAGCCTATGGCAGTACTTGATGTCTGCCTCATATGTTGAAGACTTGTTCGAGCTATGAGTCAATAATCGTTACAGCAGTCTTAATGATACTCTCATTGAATATAAATAAGTTTATGCAAATTTCGAGTAATTCAGTAAATACAAAAATATATTTCATTAAATAAGGGTCTCAAATATTGCTGAAAAAATATATTTTGATATTTTTTTCTAATTACTTTTTAGTATAAATTAACTTTTATGACATTTATTATGATTTGAAATTAAAGAGAGGTAGCCGAGTGAAACCGATTTGTAATAGAAAACTCATATAATTTCTTAAATGTTAAGCACAGTACTAAAGAACGAAATTCGAGTTCTTTAGATTCGCTGTAGAATATATGTATTGATACATTTCTGTTCAGTGAATGTTCATTTTCCGGCATAAGAATCTTTTTTTGCTCGTTTGCGGAAATGAATAGAAAGTGTAATAGTATTTGATGAGAGCCACAAACATGTTGAAATGACTCAAAACTGACTTAGAATTACGATTGGTCTTTACTTTTACCATCATTTCAAATTTTATTCTGAAGATCAGTAAAAATACAATTTCTGAAGGGATTTATTTTCAATTCTTAAAATTTAAAAATTGAATAATTTACGAAAATTTCATTAAATTTTTTAGTATTAGTTAAAACAATGAACTGTTGTTTTTGGATTCAAATAAACTTTATATAAATACATAAATTTAAAAGCAATGAATAATTCATTGATTATATTTACTATGTTTTTGAAAAAGGAAGAAAATTATTTCTTAAAGTTGACCTCTGTTTAGAAAAATGAGTTGAAAAATTTGAATTATTCAAAAAATCTTTTCACTAAAGCCTTGTTTCTTTCATCTAATCCTAACGTTCTTATGAATTAATAAAAAGATTTTTTGTTTAAATAAAAACATATAGGTTTTTTGCGCAAAAATAGCGAATAAATTTGGAGACCAATAAAGAGTTTTGAATACAATTATAATTTCAAACAAGCCTTAAGTTTTTGAATAGAGTTCTAAATATGATATATTATTTTTACTCAATTTGGAGCCCAAAGGCCTAAAGGCCTAAAGTCTAATTTGAAAAGGAAATTGTATTTCATAATTTGATTGAATTTTGGAAAATTTCACTTCGAAATCATTCTAAAGCAATGACTTAACTTTATTCAATTAGATTATAGGTCATAAGTCTATATTTAACGGTTGTGTGATTCTAAGTATTGTTCATTTTTCAAAAATAATTAACCAATAATAAACCTCAGACAAGAACTTATTGAACAACCCGTATATAAATAATGATGAGATCAATATTTTTAGCAAACAAGTTATGTTTAATATTTATTTTCATTTCTCAAGTCATACTCTTAAGTTCAATAACATTTCTAATTTTTATAATATTCGTGATTAGCAAAATTCAAAAATTATCATATATTGAATATGACCCTTCACATCAATAACCAAACAAAAATAATTTATTTGTTAAAAAATTCTAATTCAAGACATTTAATATTCATCCTATTTTCAAATAATAAAATTTGTGTTCATATGTATTTATATACGTATTGAATATAATTCAATTGATATACAGTTATAACTTAGTTAACAGAAGTTTATTTTTATTTCAATGTTTTTTCATTACTCATATCAATATTATTCATTTTGTATCGCAAAGTGTTTTCGAGTAGAAATCTTCAGTTGAGAAACTGAATTTTTTTATCATTTTTATGTCTTACTGAAAGAATTGAGAATTACTTGAATAATTCATGAGAACCCAATTTATCAATTTAAAAAGTTCTTTCACTCATGAGAATGAGTAATGATAAAGTATTGTAAGACAGTATCATTTAAGGGATAAGAGTTTCGCTATACAGATACTGAACAACATTTGTTTTTAATGTTTCTCATCAATTGGCATCAATTGAATTGCAGGCAAGATCTGTCTGAATATATGTTAAAATATAGAGGAATTTTGAATCTGTATAATATTTGTATAGTTTCTCGAACTATCTAAAAACTAGTTCTCTATATAATAAAATGCATTTTTTCATTTATTTCTTTCAAGTTTGTCAAAATTGCTAACTTTTTCAATCGTATTTATTTTCTAACACTTTAGTGTAAAAATAAAACATGCGCTGTTTTCTAATTTTCTATAATATAATATGCAATAAAATCCTAATCGATTAGAGAGAGAGAGAGAGAGAGAGAGAGAGAGAGAGAGAGAGAGAGAGAGAGAGAGAGAGAGAGAATGGGATTTTCCACACATACAATGTTTTATATTAACTTTACATATCACACCTTTTTAGTAAATACTAATATTCTGATCTCATCTAATATCATATCTTCAAATTATTTCTGATTTATTCCTAATTTGCCTTATTTTCTTGTTTATCAATTCTTTATCAATTATGGCTCTAATTTGATCAAAACATCAACTTATAATACAAATCTTTCAACTCTTATTTTTATTGCCATATAAATTTGACTTTATGTAAAAAATTCAGGATATAAGTTACATAAAGTTGTATTATTGCATTTTATTTGGAAATATATTTGCAGAGTTTCACTTAACATTGAAATATTTTCGGTTATTATCTGCACTTAAAGTATTAGATTTGATATCTATTGACTGATTTCTTTGAATTTCTTTCGTTGAGTCATCATTTTGTCAGATAATTGTATAGTTTTCTCCGGAAATGAAGTTTAGTGATTGAAATTTCATACAAATCAGAATGACTTGATTTACAAGCTTTTTAAAAATGTAATCCCGTTGGATATTAATTGGATTTTTCAATGTTTGAACAAAATTATTGTAAAAACTCTATAAATCTTTTCAAAACTTATGATCTTTGAATGAGAGAAATACAATTAATTGAAAACTTATTCAATCAAATGAAATAATTGTACAGTTAATAAATATCGATTAGATTTTCAAATATTTTGCAATTAAAGAATTTATATCTCAATCCTTAATTTAAGTTGAAGTTTGTCTTAATGAAATCTTTTAGATTTTTCTATTCTTTAATCTTCAAACTTAATCCTGTATTTCTGAATAATAAGACTAAATCTTCTAAATTTCATTACATTCGCTCCAAAAACTCGTAGCGGTTTTATATTGTTAGAAATCAATTTTGTTTCAATACATCCCTAAGCTTTACAAGCATTATATATCTCACTGATAAGGTCTTCTCATTTTGAAGCTTTTTGTTTCTCTTTTTATAAGAATTTAAATACAGTTTTTGTTCTCATTATTCATGAGATAGGATTGAATTAATTATTTGTCTCATCTATAATAACTCTTAAGACACTCGTGAATGAAGTAAATATTTTGGTCACACTATATGAAACTATGTTATATTTATTGAGAAAATGCTAAATTCAATAAGGATTCTATGTGAATAACAAAATATTTAGGCACAGAGTCTTATTATGGTTGAAACATAAGGTTGTCTCTAATAATGTTATATTGAAACACATTGAAAAATCGATTGAATGCAGAATTCGAGAAGAATCTGCCTTAAATGGACCCGAATTGTAATTGACTTATACCAGTATAATGTGTTGAATTGTGTCACGCAATGTGAAAATCGATGCCATTGACGAATTCGTTACATCGATTGTTTATTTGAGTTTAACTATATATTTGTACCACAACTTTAATTTGCGCTCTCATTCTTGTTCTTAAAATAAATATTTCATGTTTGGAGAGTTGACTCAATATAATTATTAGTTAAGTTCAGTACTTGTTTCTATTAGATTGGGTGTGAACTATGCTTTGGTCTTTCATTTCTTGTCATTTATGATTAATTAATAACTGGTGTGTCTAAGGATTATTTCCCACATTTGAAGCTAAGAATAAATGCCATTAAATGACAAATAATTTATAAATTAAAGCACGTGTAATCCTAAGGAAAAAATATCTATTGAAAGATAGAACTTGTTATAAAGATGTCCAGAAGACTAGTTTGAATGGCACTCAAATAGGTATTACTTGTTCTTTTTGTTTCTTTGTTGCACAATATAATGCCGTACATAATGTAATTGACCGAAGATGTCATTTTCCAATACACATCTCTATTAGCGGTTTCACTATAGGATTTATTATTGAAAGAGACAAAAAATTACAGATATCTTTCAAATCAGTCAACATTTCATTTGCTCTCAAAAAATAATTATTGATCCATTTTAACTTATTTCGATCAATAAATACAAGTTTGAATCCAATCATAATGAAAAATAAAGTGATCATCACTGCTGTCAGTAATAATGAACACTAATTTAAATAGAGATCATGTTTTTTAATTATCAAATTCGAAATCTCTTTAAAAACTCCCATTAATGAATATAATATAAATAATATATTATTTCCATTATCATTAACATTAAAAACGGTGTGTTTTATCTCCTGAAACATTAAAATAATTGATTGAAACAGAAATACTTTTCGCAAAAATAAAATAAGTCAAACAGATTGTTTTTTCTGATAAATCATAGCAACTTTGGATCCTAATTGAACAATTTGAAAACTCAAAAAATGAAAAGAATATTGCAATAGAAAAAGGAGTTTATTTTTCAAGCTCTCAAAAATTATTTATTTGTTCTGACATTTTATTTGATCAAATGAGACAATAAAATTTTGTTGAATTGACTTTTTAAAGAAAAGTTGTGATTCTCATATTTGATGATAGGTTCCATATTGTTAGCAATGATTGTCTTGCTATACAAATAGGTCTAATAGTGAATTGCGTAATGCATTTCACTGATAGGAAGTAAAGAAGCCACGAGACACTAAAGATCATTTAATTGTGTAGAGAAAGCATTTTTGTCAACAGTTTTGTTACTTGTTTGGATCACATCTCATACCAACGACTGACTTCTTCAGTTGTAAGAGATTTGTGAGGGTTGGGGAGATTTGTTCGGGGGCTGAAAGCAATTTTAGAAATGCATTGCACGTATTTAAGATAGTATAGTGTATTTGCGTGGCATAAACCTAAAGTAAAAGTTGGTGTTCAGCATGCGATTCAATGCGATTCCATGCCTGCCATCATATATGTCCGTTCATTGGCTTGTTTGCTCATAAAATCGATTCTTATTCTGCATCACAGCTAACAGTGAAACCATAGCATAAGAACTCAAAGGTGGAAAACACACAGTTCTTGTACGTCAATTATGTTGCTTCGGGAATATGTGCCAAAATTATATAGACTATAATATACAGTATGTGTTATATGAGATTTTTATTCTCAATGTAAAAATTTTATCATTCAATGTATAAGAGATTTATCAAATAACGAATACAATACAGTTGTAGTAATGGAGTTCATGATACTTAAGTTGGTTTTAAGTTGAAGGTAAAAAGGATGCAATATTGACATCATTCTGAGCAAGTATTCCAAAGAAAATGTCAAGAATTCACTCTTCAATACACAGAATACTGCGCTATAAAATCGATGCATTAAACTTTGTAATAGAAATACTAATCATTAATTCCATTCCTTTTCCAAATGGTTCAATCATTACATTCTCGTTAGGCTTTATTCAGAACCTGTGAATTAAAATTATTTATCAGTTAATTAACTTTAAGAATTGCACGAATTTTTCAAAAACTCATTTATTGCTAAGGAGTGTTTCAAAAATGTTTTCATATTTCTTGATTAACTTTAATTATATACGTATTGAATAATTTCATGCTATCCTTAATGATAAAATTTATTACATTCTCGATAAATAATTTAGTATTTCGAGTAACGTAAATATTTTTTCGAATTTTTCTTTTGATGTTTAATGTTTTTAAAATTTAGTAATAAATGTTTAGTCACTTAATTTTCTAAACAAAATATGATTGAAAATCTGCAAAATATTTGATTACTCATTTCAATCTTCAGTAAATAAACTTAATATCATATTCTATTATAAATCCAAACAAATATTGAGTATAATTTTTTGAAGAGTATTAAAATGAGTTGAGCCGAAAGGAATGTCATTTCTGACGACAGCGAAACGACTTGAATAAGGACTCGATTTCAGACACCAGATATGCATTTTCACATTTGGCAAGCAATTTATCAGAGCCCACAGCAAAGACTAGAAGCATCTTAAATAAGCTGTGGTTCATGCCTCCCATTTCTATCAGATAACGATAGTCAGCTTCAGGTTAATCACTGGCGTTGTTTACTTCAAGTTCTGACATTTGACTCTACATTCATAGCATTTCAAATGTCTTGTGTTTAAGTTTTAATATGAAAACGAATACGATTTGGTTGACATAAGTATACTCACCAACACCCAAATGCATGATAATATTTATTTGATTACTAGATTTGAGAACAAACATTCTTCCAAATATAGTTATCTATATTGTCCACTTAGTCATCATTGTTTCTGTATTACTCTCTCTTAAATCCATAGCATATCTATAGTGACTCCCAACTCTTCAGCTAATGCTAAGACTAATGCCTTTTATCAATATAAACCGACTGATCTTACAATCAGAGAACTTAATTTTGACATTTTGTGTCGAAATCTTCCCTAAATCACAAGTCATAATCAGAATTATATGAATGCAATAACCATTTTCTAAAGGAATATCTTTATATCTTTTTTCGTGTCATCATTTCTTTCTAAGATAAAAGTTCTGCAGAATTGGTGAATAATATTTTTGAAATGATTGCTCGTTATTATAATAGACGAAGCCTTTGAGTAATTTTACACTTTGTGTGAAATGGAAAGAATGTTTAAATTGAAAAAACTTTTTATTCCTATATTTATTTGAGTTATTAGCTGAAAAAGTATTTATTTGAATACTTTTTCATCATTTTATCTGTCGGTGAAAATCGGATTTCGAACAGATGTTTTAGATTTAATCAGGCCTAAGATCTTAAGTCTACTTCAAAAAAACTTTTACTACACTGTCAGCTCGAAAAGTTTTTTTTCTAATACTCAGAGCAGTGCTTTATATGGTTTCTAAGTCTTAATGCAATGCTTCAACTTTTTTGTTCTCTGCAGCACATGTTCACTAATAATTCATTCTTTTAAAATGAGACAGTATTTGATGGCAAAGTCATGTTCTTTCTTAAGTAACAGTAAAGTTATGACAATTAATGTGTAAACAAAGATGCATTGATTATTCGATTAGAGAAAAGACACGAATCAAATTAAAGGAAAATTTTTTAGCCAATAGTTTTAATATATTTCATTTTTTTAATTTTTCAAATTTCATTACACTCATAATGATTGAATTCTCTCATGAATTTTTCAATTTATTGTACTCGAAAACTCACACTTATTTACAAAAATCTGTAGTTTACTTAATTTCAATCTTCAAAAGGGAAATAAACTAAAAATGAAACCTTCTTTTCAAAAACAATGAGGTCTTATCAGTGAAAGTGAAGAATAAATGAAAGATATGTGTAAATTCATTATTGTTTAAGAAAAATTTGCTCCTAATTTATTTCATTAACATCTTTGTAGCCCTGATGAGGGTCTCAGTTAAGGTCGAATTCGTTTGACTAATGATTAACTTTATTTCTTTTCAAGATTTATTTTCACTGTTAAATAAATAAGAGTTGAATTCAAACATAAGTTACAATAAAAATTTGCTCAGTTTATCACTGATTAAATACCACTTTGAAATAACTATAATTTATTTTATTCGTTCACACGTTTATTCTTAAAGAAAATGTTCACTTCATTATAAACTATTCAGTATTTGAAAAAATGTCTACATTTTGAGACAAGACTTACTTCAAAAGCTTGAAAATCACTTGATTTATTCCGAATCGATTCTGATACTGAACTTTTTCGATTCTAATGCTTTTAAAATTTTCAATTCTGTTAACTTGAAGTAAAATATTTGTTTAAAATTTATTTTTTCGCTTATTTTGAAAATATTACTTTTATCCGTTATAAAAGTGATTTAACTTTCGAGCTCTTCTGATTCGAGGCACACATCAGTAATTTGTTTCATAATGTATTTCAAACTGATTTGATGTTCCATCTCATAAATTAATTTTTAATTATATTTATAGTGTTGTGTTGAGTCAACATATTTTCCATTTATAAGACTTGACTCAAAATAACGCAATGCTGGAAAAACCTAATGTCTTAAGGATTAGATTATATTTGAATGAATTACTAAAATGTGAAAAAGATGTTCAAATATTATTGAAATACAAAACTAGTCACTAAAGCTCTTCTTTTCGGATTTGACATAAATTGTTGGTTTTAATGTAAATATATTTTTACCCAACATTTTGTGGCCAAACATATGAAAAAATATATAATATAAAAATCGAAGTCGAGTTTTATACGGTATTGATTCTAAAGAGTGTGTGCAAACATTTATTCAAATATTATGCGGAAGAAAAGTTTATTTTAATATCTCAAATATTGAAAACTTCAGAAAAGCACTAAATTCGATATTTTTTTATGATAACTAAATGTAAAATAGTATAGTATAGTGAGAGTAATGCTTATTCACGCTTAGATTGTTTCCCCATTCGCTGGCATTACATAATGACTTTCTAATGTCAATCGCAATAATAGTGAGAGCAATGAAATCGAATGGAATAGCTTTTGCAGATTTGCGATTTTCATTTGCACACTTTGATTCACTTTCGTTTATTTTTTTCTCGATGAACTCTTACATTATGTACAATATTTATTATTGAGGCTAATGATGATTGAAGTGCACAGTTATCTAGACTTAAATAGATTGAATGGAATTCTCTAAACGTTATTCTTACTCTCTTTTAGTTTCTAATTGAGAAACACCTCAAATCAAGTGTTAGTGAGAAAGGCGAAGACAATTCTTCAAATTGAATCTCAATAATGTTTTTTACATTTCTTACTTTTGATTCCTGTTTTTGTTCGTTAGAGTCAATGAAATTGACGCTTCATTAGAGCTATCATCTATTTTAGATAGATTTTCAACCGCAAGTCACATAATATTTTTTAAATATTAATTTAATATAATCAGAAACATGTTAAGTAAATGAAAATTTGTCAGAATATAGTTTTAGTTCAACAACTAATAATATATGCACATAATCATCATTTTTTTGCATCAAAATTAATTGATAGTATAGTGAATACGTGGTATAGATTGTATATTCAGCCTTATATATAAAGATGATTAGAAGAGAAGAGTAATTTTTTGCTTTACTTGTATAATATATCGTTTGCTTCCTTGTATTGAAGGCAATATAGTCCTGACGCCCTTCGCTCTGCTCAGTATAATATATTATGTTTGATAAAGTGGCTCAGACTTGCATGAGGTGAACAATGTATAACTTTAGAGAGAGAGAGAGAGAGAGAGAGAGAGAGAGAGAGAGAGAGAGAGAGAGAGAGAGAGAGAGAGAGAGATGATAAAAAAGTGTTTTACCATTCTTTGGCCCAACCTTTACAGAGTTCTTCAGCCAAGAAGATGGAAATGATAGGAAGTGTACTTCTCATTAGAATAATTTTATTAAAAAAGCTCTCAGGCTTAAATTTCTGCTTTTTTGCGTTAATTTAGATTTTTTTACCGAACAAATTTTAATTAAATATTTGATATCAATCAGTTTGACTCATCATTAGAATGTTTAAACAGAATTTATTTATTCTTGAAAATCATTCATTATTTTTAATATCAATTTTGCTATACATCAAGTTTTGAGCTGAGATTTAATCAATGGAAGTGAAGAATAATTTCAGAAAAAGTAGTGATATTAATATTTTTTGTGTGTTTATTTGATAGATATTTCACAGAAAAAATAAATTCTTATTATAATTTATTGTTTTAGTTGAATAAATTCAATATATATCAAATTTTTGAAAAGTGCATAAGAAGTATAATATAATTGATTATCAGTAGAAATCGTTATTAAACTTCAAATTTTGATTAATTATGATTCTCTTATGAAAAATTTTAGGATAGTTTGAAAGATGTAATTTTCAAATACTTGTATAACGTGTCTCTTTTTATAATTTCGATATTCCAGCTTATATTCTGTTTCAAATAATCATTAAATTTATTTTTTATAAACATTCAGTGCATTTTTGATGAATAAAATGTTGAGTTAGTATTCGAGTCACATATAAAGATTTGCTATAATAAAGCTTTGAAGTCAAAGCTTATGCATTGTTATACACTCTTTTCTGTTCTAAAGACATTTTAAATTGTATTGAATGTAGTATTCGACTAATGATTCAATTTTATATTACAATTATATCACATTTTTAAAACTTTGAGAAAATGACATGAAAATTGCTGACTTTTTCAATAGAAAATAATTGATTTAACTGAATTCAAAACAAAAAATGATTTACTTCATTGAATTTGCAATTTTAATAAAAAACAAATGTAGTTGTAGTGAAAAATGCATAAACATATGCAATAAAAAATCAATTACTTTTAGTCATTTTTATAGCAGAGTTTCTAATCTTAGAAATAACTGATGGGCAATAAGGTAGGACTCGTAGTAAGTGTTATTTGTTGAGTATAACGAAGCAATGAATCTCATTATTCACCAGAATTTATGGTTTTGACAGCTTTTTCCCATTAAGATTAATCAGAACCTCTAAACTCTTCTTAATGACGCAAAGTTAGGGCTAAAAGATAATTATTAATATTATGGTCAATTGAGTTCACTTCTGGGGTAATTCCTCAGTGAATCACAACTCTCTTTAAAGAGAGCTCTCTCTTAAAGCTCTAAACTTTAAATGGCTTAAGACTTGATAAGCAGAAAACTATTATGTTTTGATAAACTTTTTTAATACTTTAAAGTACAAAAACTAACATTCATACCAACCAATATTTTATTAAAATTAAAATTTTCTTTTTTATTCCTTAATAAATGTGTTTTTGAAATATTGATTTTTTGGCACAAGAGTTTGGAGGAATATTTAAAGTGCTTTAACATTCTCAGAATTTTTAAAATAAAATAGTAAACCAATTGATGAACACAACTGTAGATTTGCCTGAAGTCTAAAAAAACTCAATACTTTATCATGAGATGAAGTGAACTAAAGCATTAAAATGATAGAAGAGTTGAACTTAATTTTTTTATCGCTGAATACAAATTGAAAATAGAATTTAAATATTTCGGAAATAAAACGAGAACAATAAAACCTTTTATAGATTTATAAAGTTATCATATTTATTGACATATTGATTGATCAATTTTAAGTATTACTCTTTAAAACATAAGAGTTTTCTCACATCAATAAATGCGATGAATGATGAATTATTTATCAAACTTATTCATAATCTATTATTCGATTTTTACTTTTATTTCATTGAGGTCTCAAGTTTTCAAAATAAAAATCACTCAAAACTAAAAATGATTGAATACATGATTCTTTATCGATTGAATCAAATATTCATTTGATGAAAACTTATTCGACATGTCTGAATGTCAAGTAAATAATCAAGAAAAGAAAAAAAGATATTTCTATTGAAGAAATTAAACTTATTTTTGAGCCCATATAAACTTATTTGATTTTGTAGAAAGGGATTTATCTAAAAATTTAGTTCAAAAAAACCCGCATCTATTTATTGTATTCAAAGCTACAAAACCTCTAAAACTTTTGACTCAATTGTAACATCAGTTTTCATGATTATATTTATAGAACCACTAGAAAACTATACACATGATTGAATACAAGTAATTCTCGAGATGATCGCAATTCGCTCGACCTTAAGTTAATATTATTTGTGGGCTTAAGTCATATGAAGAAGTTTTCGTAATGAAAACTCCAACTTGAATTAGAAGTTTAATCATGAATGCATTGTGAGAATGGTTATAGAATTTGATATAATCTTAAATTAAATCTTTTCTATTAAATTTTGATCGCTTAAGTTTGAATGTTAAGACTTACAATTCTGACATTCACTTCTTTGTATATGTTTAAAGAGAAACCAAATTGAATTATGAGCTTTAATTTGATCTCAATATCTATATTTTCTTATAAACGGATTGATTCACCCATTTTTTATTGAAGATTATATTTCTTTTCGGAATCCCATTAAATAATCAAAACTGCTTTATTTCAATAGAAAGAAAATCTATAATAATTAATGTTTTGATTATTTTTGTGCCCATTTTTTCATGTATTGAACTGTCATTTATTGAGAAAATGATTTTATCGAATGACTTTACATATATAGATACAAATATATGCGATACTTAACAAAGTCGCCAATGGAATCAAAAACTTGCTTCAGACAAATGCTATTCATATATGGGTAAAAAGATATGATAAGGTTATAAACAATATTTGTAGTCATGACAATATTATAATTCTCTTATTTTGCTCATATATTGATCGGTTGAGGAAAGAATTTTGCTTTATCACAGAAAATTGCTGATACAATGCTTCAACGCATTGGATTACTTTATGTCAATGGCTAACACTATTTGGTCTGTTTTACTACACATTCAATATTCTTTATTTAAACACAATTCACAACTCATATAAAATTCTGCTTTTTTAAAGTTTATATAAACAATTCGGTTTACGATTCTGTATCCTTGGATTCATTAATCAAATAAATCACATTTATTGCATGAATTAGTTCGAAATTACTTTTGAAGTTATCTAACTATATAAGTGCTGATTAATTTAGGCATTTAAGTGAATTAAAAAAGAATATTCTTGGTATAACTGAGTTTATATGACTTATTTTATAACCCTTGTGAACAAAGCCAAAGCCAATAGCCATATGTTTCAAAGAAATAATAAATATTTCAAACGAGTTTATTGAATGTATTTGTAAAACATAATGATATAAATATATCAATTTTATGTTCTTTTGTGTTTATCTTTGAAACAAACACATGCTTTTATTGAGCTTTTTCCAGATAGCAATTCAACACTTCTTCAATACTTCAAAGTTTAAGAATTCCATTTATTTTTGAATCCAATACATTATCAGACTCTATATTCGCGATAATTTTTGAATTATTTAAATTTTTCTCAAATTCCAAAGTTATTGAAGTCTAAAGTTTAGGTTTGAATTAACTTTCATATAGAGCTGTCATAACGAGTCCATTTCTTATTCTCAATTTGTAATAGTATTTACCACTTAGAGCCAGAATCAAATGTCATGAATTTGATTTCAAATAAATAAATTCTTATTCCTTACGCTTCAATAATTCTAAATATTTTGCACTATTTAAATAAGAACTTTAAAAAATAGAATTCAAATCTTAAGATAACAGTTTTGATAATGTAAAGTACTTTTTAAAGCGAGAATTCCCTGAAATAGTAACTTATATTTTAAGCTTAATTCTAATACTACTTTACTTGTTGTTATATTTTTAGGTTATATAAAAAGTATTCACTATAAACTACTGAACAGTTCATTAATTATCGACCTATAGCTATAAAGTAAACGCGAATTTAATGCTCTTTCACAAAGTTATCTCTTTTATTTATCACTCTCTGCAAAAACTTAGTTTAATTTGCATTTTTTGTTTTGTATGAAAGAGCAGAAAAACGTTTCATGCGTTCTCATTTGCGTCTGCAAACACACGATTACATACCTAACTATCATATATTATAGTATATCGGCGTTGAGCTATGATTACCATTGATTCCCTATGAGAGTTCCCTTTGCGTGCCTAATGTTGCTTCCATTCAATAAATGACATTATTTTATGCTTTTGTTTTTGCCTAAGCATAAGAACATATATTATGCAATTATATTCATATTCTAAAATACCATCTTATTTATATCCTTAACAGCTCCCAGATTAGATCTCATCAAACCTGAGGAGGGATACCATGCAATAGTCAAAGAAAATGATCGCACAGTCATTGTATCACCAAGAATTAAAGTCATAGATGGTAAGTCTTCGGCTTCTTTTATATATATATCAATATAATATCAAATCAAACCTATTTCAACTTTTGATTCCAAATTTTCAGAGTGATCAAGCTTACATATTCAATCAGTTTTAGCAACAAATTTCACTAATTTATATATATTTAACCTCAAAATAGTTAATCCTCTTCGAAGTAAACTTATGAGTCAATTGAGTGAAATGAGAAGTGTGTTGAACCTTAAAATTATACCGAAATCATTAGTATTCAAATGTTATGAAATTAAAATTTAAAGTAAAGACTTAATAGTATTATAAAGTGATAGTATTATTGCATAAAATAGTCTAAAAATTAATTAATTGAATTCAAATTTGAGTTGAAAGGAAGCGAAATTTGGGAAACAACAAAAATATTCTAATAATAGATTAATTAATTGTATTTGACATATAAATAATTAATTTGCAACAATTTTTTCCATAATAATAGCTGAGGTTTGTAGCATTGAAGTTGTCAATAAACATCATAGTGAAGTACCATTTGAAGTACAAATAACAGATAGAATAAATGGTGAAGCTATTATTGAAGCCAAAAGAGAATTGAATTGTGAAAAAAGAAGATCTTATAAATTTAGCATAAGAGCCATTGCCTGCAATGGATTACATTCTGAAAAGTAAACAAAACCACTTTTGAGAGCTTGACGATAAAATGCATAAAAGTCTAAAGTTTTAATTGTTTCTTTCACGATAATCAGTGCTACAGTTCACGTAACGGTAGAAGATATTAATGAATACCCTCCAGTATTCAGACAAGATTCCTATACAGTTACTGTAAATGAGGGCCGAATAATTGATCCGATAGTACAAGTGGATGCTTTCGATCATGACTGCTCGTCAAAATATAGTGATATCTGCAAATATGAAATAATTGGAGGCGATAAGTTAGAGGCGCCCTTTCTGATTGACGCCAACGGCAATATCAAGAATACGCGCGCACTTTCATGGAAGGAATCCCATAATCACATACTCGAAGTTGTGGCTTATGATTGCGGAATGAAGAGATCTAAGCCAGCGTTAGTCAACATTAAAGTCAATAAAGTGTGTCAACTCGGCTGGAAAGGTATATCATTTTTCACTATAACTTATATCCCTTTAGGTATTGATTTTCAATCGTAATTAATTCTCGCCAAAGACAACACCTTTTCTGTGTTAATTTTTTATTGCCTCCAATTTTATTTATCATTTTCTGTCAAATACTAGTTGTGCATTATATTGAGTTTATAAACCATTTCTAATCTTATTTGTCTGATTTGCATAATTTAAAATGGGTTTATTCACTGAATGACTATATTATTGCCAATTCTAACTTACTTTAAATAATAATCTTTTCGTTAATTGGATTCTGAAGGCATTCTTGCGCATAAATTTTGCTCTTAATGTTGATTTTTATGTTTAAGTTTTTTGTCAGCTTCACTAATTTGGTGATTCCAAATGTTACATATTCACAAAGTCTAACTAAATAAGTAATCATCAAATTTATTAGAAGCTAAAGTGCCTATCATTTGGATCTTAATTGCGAAGAAGAAAGAGTAATGAATAGGCAAATAAAATAAGTTTTTCTCTAGAGTTTTATTATCTTTTACGTCATGGTTCGAACCATGAATTCAGAAGAGATGCTCGGATTTCTCAATCATTGGGATTGTCTTTTATTGAGCTTTCTGTGGGTCACTATACGAAAAAAGTTATCAATATAAGTGTCTGCCCTAAAGGATGATATTATGATTTGTTGTGGAAAAAGAGTTTGTGAGAGGGTTTAAAATGATCAATTGACAACTTGGGATAATGGGATATATTTGCTCACAGCCTCTTATTTGCTAATGCAAAGCATCTCTAAGTCTAATCAATCTGAGACGAAAATACTTTATCAGAGCAACTTATATACTATCTCTTACTTCTCATTACTGAAATGGTCTCCTTTAGGCATATATTTTCTCATTACTACTAACTAAGATAGTTCACAAAAATAATGGATTGGTCTTTAAGAATAAGCCATTTTCGCAATCGAATTGCATCCGAAGGTCAGTTATGAAAAAGCAAAACTTGCATAATATTTTTGCAAATTTCATATAAAACAAAATAGCTTTCAATTCGAGATAATTTTCATCTATTTCAAAATAAATGGGAAAACAGAAAGTTTTATTTAATCGGTTTCTTCATATGTTTTCCGATTTAATAAATTAATTCAAAATATTAATAAACTTAATGCCAGAATTTGTAAGATATTGTAAGTTAACATCAACTTGAGTTATAGCATACCAATGATTTTAATCTACAATTTAGTGGCTAACATACTAATTAGTAATTATTTTTAGAAAATAACTTTAACTTTAAATGATCTTTCAAATTGTAAGTCTATAAAATCTGTCAAATGACATATCTTTAGCTTATTTATTGAGTATTCTAACTTCTGGTTTGATCTGATATTGATTAAAAACAGATAGAATTCAAGGTTTTATGAAATACTTTATATCTCATTGAATAACTTAACAAAATAAGTATAGAAAATAACAATTTTCTTAACAAGTTATACAATTTTATTACAAAAGTCTATTATATTTTAATCAATAAAAAGAAAATTGCAGATATTAATAAATTAAAATCGAACTTCAATAAAATGAATACAAGTAAAGAATTAAATATTTAAAGCTATAGTTTGGAAAATGGAAATAAATTACTATTAATCTTTGAACTGGTTTAAATGAATTGCACACTCTATAATATTTTAAAGTGCAATCATAGTTCATTCAAATTGAAATTATGGCCAGAATCGAAGTTTATTCATTAGTTTCGGAATTCGAGCCAATCATTATTTTTTAAAGTTCCTTTTAGAGTAATTTTAAAACATCAAATTTCAATTTAAGCTCTCAAATATTATTTTCGAATTATCGAATTATGAAAAGGTATAACAATTATTTTTGAAAGCGAAACACAGTCTTTTAGGTAAAGGATTTTTAAAAGGTTTTTTAAAGGATTAAATTTTTTTTATTATAAGCAAACAAATACTTATAGAGGATTTAATATTCATTTATTAGTTTTTTTTATTCTGAAAAAGTGAATCAGATTATGAATATTATTTTAATATGCATTGAATCAATTTTCAAATTAAATATTTCATTCAAACTGTAACTATTTCCATATTTTATTAAAATTCTGTCAAAAACTCTTGTGTGACACAACTGTATAGCTATTTGCTTTTAAAACACTAGTGTTTGCCCATCTTTAACAGTTTTCAAATCAAAGTTTCAATTGGAAGGGTCTTAAGATCTCTCACGAACTTTGAACCTATGTTAGAATCTATTTTTATTGAACTTTTTTTCTAACAAAATATTGAATTAGCTATATATGAGTTATATATATTTTTTATGAAAAACATACTTATATGAAAGTTTGTTCTGGTCTTTTAAGGAATTCCAGAGAGAATCGAATACACTCCAGGCTCAGGATCGCGAGTTTTGGTACCTGACGCAGAGCTTCAGTTATGTGATGTTCCGTGTGATACAGATAATGTATCCGTTCGTTTAGCACTGGCTACACATCATATTGGAAAAGGATGTGACCGCGATACTTATTCAGTTGAATCTCAAAGAAAACTATGCGGTCAGTTGTTTGCCTAACTATATTCATGCAGATCATTTATTTCCGTCTAACTTTTCAAAACAATACTTTAAATTTAATAGTAATCAAACCTAAATAACTTCCATTGACTGCAGAAGGCATTGATTGATTGTATATAGAATTCCCTTCACATAAGGTCTAAAATCGTGCGCATTTCTTAAATGAATCTAAAAAACAGTTTTATTCTCTTATCAAATAATATATTGATATATAAATGTATTCTCTGCAGAACATCAAGTAATACAGTGAGTCTTTCTTCTATTGATAGTATTCTATAGATATATAAACAAGAAAACTAAGCAATTTCGCCTTATTATATATTGAATATTTGGTGTAGTTTCCAATCAAGCAGAAAAAGATGCCACAAACAAAGTTATTAGTTCTCCACCTCTCACGACAACATAAAATTTTCCCAATGTGTTCATAGAATTTCTCAAATAGTAAAGTAAATCAGTTCTATTTCTTAATGCTTCGAATACACGAAAAGCAAATAAAATAGTAATGAGTCTCATGAGATAGTTCTTTATTATCAGACAATTTTTCGGTCACTAATTTTATTTTATTTCGTTTTCTTGAGCTAAAATTTATTATATCTCACAATTATATTTTACAACTAATTGACAGAATAGAGCATTGATATCATGAGTTCATTCATACCAAAGGTTTCAGAATTATTTTGATTTCAATACAAGTTGAAAAATATTTTGATATTTTGATATTTTGATATTTTGATATTTTGATATTTTGATATTTTGATATTTTGATTATTGATTATTGATTTTTACAATGGTATCAATGATTTGTGATAAAAATTTGTGTTGACATTAGGCGCAAGTGCCGAAAGCGTTGATTTATTGCCATCTCCATCAACTGGTGCTGAATGGACGAGGGAATTGCCTACTGATGATGGCAGAGAAAGTGATCAAATATATGAATTCGATGGCGCAACAAATGCAGTAGTCATTCCAGAAGCAACTTTGAATCATAATTTAACGAATAAGTTTACGGTTTCGTTTTGGATGAAACACGAGCCACCACTGGATCAAACAAATAAGCACATCAAAGAGCATATTATATGTAATGCTGATGATCATAGTAAGTGCTTTTGCCAATTATTTCTGTATTATGATTAATATTTCAATTTCGCTTTTATTGTCACTTCTTTTCATAAAACAGAGAAGAATCGTCATCATTATTCTCTTTTTGTTCGCAATTGTCGTCTAATACTTCTTCTTCGCCGCGAGTTTAATGAAGAGAAACATACAGTCTTCAAACCAGCGGAGTATAGATGGAAATTGTCTGAAGTGTGTGATAACGAATGGCATCATTACGCTGTGAGCCTCAACTTTCCTGATTCTATACTTTATGTGGATGGACAAAAGTTTCGAAATACGTCTACAAATCCTGAAATAGTAGATGACTGGCCGCTACACGCTGTCAAAGGTGTTAATACAACCTTTGTAGTGGGCGCGTGTTGGGAAGGAAAGAACTCTAAAATGAACTTTCATTTCCGGGGATTTCTGGCCGGTTTATCTATACTTCGCGGACAAAATGAGAATTCAGATGTATTGTCTTGTTTGCATCGATGTAAAGAAGGATTACAACTCCCGCCGACCGAGACTTTAGAGCCTGGAACTGAAGTCTCAACTAATGTCGATTCAACTTCTGTTATAATTGAAGGCAAAGATGCGATAGATGTCGAAGACATGCTGTCACAAATTTCTTATATTAATTCAAGAGAATTTCCAACGCCTGGCAGAAGAAGTTTAAGAATATCAACTTCAATAATGTAATGAAATTAGCTTTAACTTGACTTTTATTGTGAAACATATAAAGTTGGATAAAATACTAATAAATTTGATCCAATCTATTAATTTGGATGAATAGGTGCTCAAATGGCAAGTTATTGAAGATCCCACAGGTCGACTCATATGTGATGGTTATGCCAACTGATCAGCCGAGTATTGCACTTAACGGTACACCAAATCTTGCGCGAGAATACGAAGCCTTCATGCAAGGCATCGAACTATTCTCAACCGTCTCAGTACTCATCAATCAAGAGGCGGACACTGAAGACGATGATAATGACGATGAAGAGACTGACATCGATTCGAGCGAAGATACTTCCAGCCTAAGCAATGTTAATAAATTGATGAGCGAACACAAATTGGACACTTGTAATGTTCAAGTTTATCCCCCACTTAATCCGGATCACGAATATTTCCGGTTACCGACGAATTTTATGACTCATTTGGGAATTCATCACAAAGAAACAAAGGATGGTATTGTGATATACGGTAAACATATTAATCAGACATTACAACTTTTTATGTCTTATATCATTACTTAATCTTTTGAATTATTGTTCCCAAAACAGGAGCTGATTCTGTTCATAATTATCAACAAATTTTACGACAACTCGTTTATTTCAACCGAAAACCAGCCTATTATTTAAATCGTGCCTTTAAGTTAACGTGTTCCGAACTGAACGGCCGATTTACTAGCAATGACTACATTCAAACATTAACTGTCATTCATCCAAAAGTAGAACAAAAACTATCCCAGAAATCAATACATCCCAACGATCACATTATCATTCAGTCACAACCTGTAGCCCACGCACAGATTCATGACCACAAAGTTGAATTCAAAGACGCTCGCATTAAGACAGCGAGTGGTTTCCTCGAAGGAGGAGGTCTTATAGATGCTGGCGATGCGTTTGGGAGAACCACAGCCAGTAAGTTAAACACCTTTTCGTAGATTCATTTAGTCTTCATTAATTGATGTGGTGTTCGCTATAGTGAATGCTCGCTTGTCACCCATCGTTGTAGGTCATGCCGTAACCATCATTATCGTGGTCTGCGTCGGATTTCTTGTATTCATGATCGTGTTGGGAGTCATTCGGATTCGAGCCGCACATCAACGCTCTGATTCACGTGATGATGAACAGGAAATGGCGTGGGATGACTCATCACTAACCATTACTGTTAATCCATTGGATGTAAGTTAAATGCCCGATAAGCTTACCTTTCAATAACAGCATGTCTTCGCTATATTTAGACTCACTTTTTATATTATCCGATTTTATATCAAGTTATGCATTCAAATAAGACCAGATTTGTATACTTAGTATCAGGAAATCTGCTATTCGTATAAATTTAATAACTTCTATATAAAGAGCTCAGCAAAAAAGTTATTGACTTTCTTCAGACATTCAAAAGGTTATTATACGACTTCTACTTTCTTTGAGGTAATATTTTTCAAAAACCAATCTATAAAATAGAGCATAAACTTTATTAGCGGGTGAAATGTCTATTTTTATTGTGTAACTCGTTATCAAAATCATAAATAAAGAGAAAAGTCGTCGAAATACTTGGTCTAAACAAAATCGAAAGTTCAACTCATTTTTATTTAGCCTGATTCTAACTCATAATTCATGTAAACTTTGACACATTTCCTTTTGAGTTATAATGTGAACTAAAAATAAAGCATAAAAGTTATAAATTTCATAACATCGAACTCACTTATGTAGTAAGTAATGAATTTGACATGAGTCTAGTTTTCTCATTTATTACAAGTCTAACATCTCATTTTAGAGTTCAAATTCAGTACAACTATAATAAAATATTCAAAATGCTAAATAGCACCCACTCTACTCGTATATTACCTATAAAAAATGAATTTTTTTATCCCAATCGAATATATAATTTCGAAATTCTGTACGTCCATCTGTCTGACCGTTTGTCTGTCTGTCTGTCTGTCTATGCCTTTATAAGCAAAGAAGAGCTCTTTATAAATAACGATATAGAATCCTTTTATTGTTGGGCTATTAGCAAAGGGAATATTGAAGTAGGATATTTCATGTATTTATAAAGGGGAAGATATCTAATTATTCAATTGTTTACATAATTGTATCAAAACAATGAAAGGTGAGTTCAATTGACGTCCATTTTCTAAAGTCCTTCACATCATTGAGAATTGAGTCTTGGGTTAAGTTGAACGGGAGGGCCCGCATAATGCGCTATGGTTAATTGATCAAATAATTTAACTGATTTATAGATTTAATTTGAGTGGAAGATAACATAATGCCTATAGTATAAAATCAATTAGAGTTCCGTAATGTTGTGTCGAGCCTTGTTTGAGACAATATTTGAACATTATCCTAGAAATTTGATTCTTATTAGGTTGAGTTTAAGTTAGGTATTAGTAAATAAGGGCTAAATAACTATTACAAATAGGTATGTTTTTCAACAATAGTCAGAAAATATTCCTTATCAAAGCTGATTCCTTATTAAATTAACTGAGTTATTACTAAGTTGAAAATTAATTGATTCAAATCTATCATTAATAAGTACTTAAAACTAACATTTGTTCATTATTATAATTTTCAAGCAGCAAATAGAACAAGAACATGAAAGTCAGCAAATACATGATGAAGACGATGATAGTGATAGTTCAGATGATGGCAGCAGTTATCATGAAGATGGCGAGAGTACAGAAGATGAAACAGAAAAATTGAAAGCTAGAAGAGAGTTGGAATGGGATGATTCAACTCTTAACTTTTAAATGCCATAATGTAGGGATCGATAACATCAAAATAATTAGTCCACTAAGAAATAGTATCAATTGTCAAATTTATCGATTCAATGATACTATTTCTTAGTGAATTCGCCAATTTTAAAAGCATTTAATTATATATTATTATAACCATTACTGCTTTTGTTTTTCAAAAAACTCATACTAAATGGTAACATAAAAAAGAGATAAATATTATAATTTTAAAGCTAAACCCTTTGTTCTGTGACATTAATTGCCATTGAATTGTTTGGCACGTATTTCATCGCTGAATTGCAGCAAAACATTATACTATAAGATACTGTACTTTTTAATTAATGTTCAACATTAAGGTACTGTTTTTCTGTTATACAGTATTAATTATGATTTTTTTATAATTATTATAATCAACTACTTATATTTATTCAGTCACAGAATCAGCCATCAAATGCTTCGTTCCTTTTATTTGAAAATCAACATTTTAGTTGCCAATTAACTAACTTTATGTACAATTTTTTTAACTATAGTGCCATAACCGCCTTCTTATACATTTTTGAGTTGTTTAATTTGCGCCATAAGAAAACTTGTCAGAAGGAGTGAATATCGCTGATAGCAGAGCTGCTGAATTGTTTTACATATCTTTGAATATTATTGTATACATTTACTAAATAGCGATTATTTACTTATTGAGACTGCAGGCAGTTTTATTTTTGGGTAGTTATAGGGACACTGCTATCAAGATTGGACTGTATCAAGTTGTCAACATTAATGTAAGCACTTGTTTTGTTGAGCAAACAAATTTAAATAAGTCAAATTATGTTTCGAAAACTAAGTCCCAAAATATGCGAATGAAACAGCTTTATCTCAAGATGATCTTCGATTAAATATTGTTCATAAATAAGTTGAAACCTTTCAGAAAATTTATCATTACCAACATTCCAAGTGATCTCTTGTGTTTTTATTTTGTTGTTAGAGGTGTAACTAATATTAGTTTCTGATTTACTAATGGGGTATTTGATAGATCACGGTTGACATTATATTTAGATAATGGTTTTACTCATTTTTATAGTGTTGTTCACTTTAATTTTCATTTTTTCCAACGTATTGTAAAAAAGCAACTAAATGTAGTTTATGTCTTAATCTTAATCTATAATTAATTACATAAGAATAAAAAATGGTATTTCTTTCTATTATTTTAAATTAGTTGACCGAAAAATTTTACTGTATTCTAAAAAAAATCTTTTTAAATTCATGCTTACTGTTATGCCGTAAAACTTGTAAAGAATCGTGTGATCATATTATATAACTAAATGCAGTCTTTGTGATTCCTCATTTGTATTTGATGTATAACTTGCAATAAATATAAAAACATTTGAACCTCTACTAAAACTGATTTTATATACACTTCATATTAAGTTCCTTTGAGACAAACGCTTCTGCAAACAATTATCTTAAAGTATTAATACTTGAAAACTTAATACCATTAATATCTTATCTAAACTAATAGATTGATTAAATAGTACACATGATTGAAGAATTATTTTGATGCTTACCCTTATTGTACAAGTAGGTAAAAGTTTGATGCTGTAATTGTTCAATGGTCAAGGAGTCTGTTTATCTGATTAAAATACAAATAAAACTATTGCTAAAAGTCATTTAGAGAAAGTCGTATCACTTGAGATGTTCGTTAGAAGATTTTTATTGCAAAAATGCATAGTCGTATGCGATTATTTTTATGTAAAATTTTACAGCGAAGAGTCTATGATTTATTTTCTAATAAACAATCTTTATTATTGTGCTTCGCCTTACTCTCTATGACATTAATTGCGATTTTACATATACTTGAGGTATAAATTACATAATCTTATTAGAGAATTAAATACTTCTAAAGTAAAGTTTCTGTCTCTATGTTTTATATAGAGCTAAAATAGATATAATTTCAGCATTAAATCATAACTTTATCGAATTATTACAGATTTTATTAGTTTGGAATCAACAGAACACTAATAAGATTTACGATCAAATCTTATTTAATAAAGTACAAGAAAACCATTTAAGCTTTTCTTGTCATAATTTTCCTGTTGATGCGGTTTATACGTGGGTTAATGGAAGTGATCCTAAATTATTAGAACAATTAACTAAATCTAGAAAAGAGATTCAACTCTCACTATCGACATCTGAATGCAATGAAAATACTTGTGAATCTAATGAGGATTGTATTGAAACTCCGATGGTTTTTATGAAACCGATTGTTCGAAACCCTCATAAAATTTTCGATAACGTGACTAAGTTTGAAAATTTCAAAGATAAAGGGAGTTTAATTTATTTTTCCAGTATCTCTACAGGTAATTCAATGACGTACTTTCGATTCATAGCTTTTATTCTTGTTTTATTTTTTTACAGCCAGAAAGCAAACAATGAAATGCTTTTTATCCTATAATACTACCACTTATTCTCTTACTAGAACTCATATAATGCTAGAAAAACAAATAAATATCATTGAAAACCCTACAAAAAGTGATGTCGCAATTTCAGTTTCATCTATGATTCTATTGCATGGTATTTCTGAGAACATAACTACAAATTCAGAACTACTCAGATATTTATCACCTTTTGCAAGAAAACAAGTGGAAATCATCAATATTTATGGTGACAAAAAGATAGCTCTGCTTAGCATTAAAAACTCTATAGATGTAAGTCAAGTGATACAAGCATTAAGAATTAGATTGAATAAAAATACTCAAATATTTGGACAATCGATCAAAATTCAGCATCCAATCGATCTAATGTTTGGAAATAATAAGTTTTTAAGTCAAAATGATAAGATTGATGATATGTCAGAGAGTAGATTTGCTGACAATCAGGAACTTAAATACTCGTTGAGATCACTTGAAAAGAATGCCAATTGGATTAGAAATGTTTATATTGTCACAAATGGTCAGATTCCATATTGGCTTAATTTAGGGAATCCAAGAATTAAGATAATAACACACGAAGTAAGCCAGAAATACAATAGATTCTAGTTATCGCAAAATAAATAAAAACAATTGAAAAATAGGCCCGAAATTGCTTTTCAGGAAATATTCCCTAATAAAAGTCATTTACCGACATTTAGTTCGCCAGCTATTGAAACACATCTTCATAGGATTCCTAATCTTTCAAAGAAGTTTCTATATTTGAACGATGATATACTATTTGGTAAACCTGTATATCCCGAAGATTTCTACACACATAGCAAAGGATACAAAGTTTACCTGTCATGGCCAGTGCCTAATTGTGCCGAAGGATGTCCTATGAATTGGCTTAAAGATGGTTATTGTGATCAGGCATGTAATTCATCTGCATGTCTTTGGGATGGAGGAGATTGTGATGGTGAAAAAGTTAGTCATTATACTCAAAATAGTAATTTTAGGCCTATTATTAACTCAAGAAATAGATTCGATAGAAGGTATTCGGATTTTTCTGAAACTAAATCTGGAAATCAATATTGTAGTGCTAATTGTGTGGACAGTTGGCTGAGTGACAAGTTTTGTGACCAAGTTTGCAATAATAAAGAGTGTGGTTTTGATTTAGGTGATTGTGGAATAAATAATTATAACTTACTCTACGCCTTAACTTTCAAACAAAAAACACAAACTTATTATTTTCCATCTGATGTGTCAGCAATTTATTTCAATTTCACTCAACTTGTCTTGAATTTAAATTTAGAAATAACTGAAATCAATTATGAAAATAACAGCTTCGTTCGCGCATCGGCTATGAATTTCAATCACAAGACTTTGACATTTCTTTTTTATCCTAATTCGGAAAAAACCAATTTAAATATTACTTTAACAGGACTGAAAAACAGCTCTGAATTTATTATTAGATTTCAAGCTTATGTGAACACTGATGCGAAACATAATACAAATAGTACTATACAAGAAAATTTCGTTGTCAATGATATTATTGAAGAAGAAAAAGAAAATGATTTAAGAGAATCTTATTTATATACATCCAGTAATACTACTTATAAGACAAGAACGAAAGCTATATTGAAATTTGAGAATCAATATCCAAGAATATTACCCTTGAATGAAACCAAATTCAATTTATCATTTCCATGTCAGTTCAACATTGATGAACTTCCACATGAGCTTAAGATCAAATTCGAAGAACTAAACCTTAAAATGAAAAATGGTTTGCTTACAGAGAAAGGGTTAATGAATTTTCGTTCTCGACTGATAGAGTTGTATTTAAATCGTTTGTGCAATTTTGAAACTACTATCAGATCATACGATAAATCGATTAGTGTTTTCGAATGGGAAAAACGATCAACTTTTGCTGACATTGAAAAATCTATTTCTTCAGTCGAACTGAACAACAGAGTTGATGATAGAGTTTTGACCAGACATTTAATGGATTCCTATGCAGATTCTTTAAGACATGTCAATCAGTTATATAATCAGGTTTTCGGTATTGAAATGCGTAAAGTTCCTGCACATATGGCACACTTCATCGATGTAGATATCATGTCAAGACTTCAAAACACATTCTCTCATCATTTTGACATTACTTCATCGCATAGAATCAGGAGTTCAAATGATATGCAGTTTGCGTTCGCTTACAACTACTTTTTGATGAGTCAACTCAAGCAAATCAATTTTTCAGATATTTTTCATAGTTATGATGTCGACAATTCTGGGTATGAATCAGTTTTAAGACAACTTTCAAAAAATTTATTTACTTTAAGGTTAAGTGAACATTAAATCTTATGAAATAAATTATTTATGAGTTCGCTTTAATAAATTCATTTCAATCGCGTATTATTAGAAGTATCACGAATTTATGTTAAAATAAATATTGATTTTCATACAGGACTTGGTCTTATTCAGAAATGAGAACTGTTTTGATCAATATATACGATCTTCCATTGAAGACCCAAACCATAAAAGAGTTCTATGAAATGATATTATTTTGCTATAATTCAAGTGATTTAAGCTCTCAAATCAAACAAAACTTGAATATTACACAACATTATTATAGAAGATTGAAAGGAAATCAAGTAATTGAATAAAAAAATACTGGTTTTTATATAAAGTCAAGTAATTTATTTTTCATTTACTTATCAGTCATTAGAAATTCCGAAATCCTTAATACTTAACTGCGAAAATGTTACGAATAAATTAAGTAAACTTTACGACACAATTAAAGCTAACAAGTTTGAAATCGTTGGAGAAGAAGAAGTCAGTTTCAAAATGATCAAATCTAATGGAACTATTCTTGCAAAAGAATTGGATGAGTTGAGCAAACATCTAAAGAAATTCATGTGTCTTAATGATAACATCGAACATAAAGAGAAGATAGATGTTGAAGATATCAAAGAAATGTTAGTCCAATTTTATGAATCAATGTTTCCCTTTCGATCTCAGTTTGAACTACCATTTAATACAAGAAATCAATTCGCATATATTCATCAGTACAATGAATTGAATGGCAAACTAATGTTCTTCAAGATTAAAACCTATATGATGTGGATTCTATTTTTAGTATTAGCTCTACTTTTCTGCATTACTTTCAAGGTATTTATTTCAAAATAGAGATTTACCTCAATTTTCTAGGAATAATAGAGTAACTATAATTGAAGTATTCTCTTGTGAATGCTCACTCTTCTCAAAGCCTGGATATTCATAATAACCTTTTATATGTCTTAAAAGATTCTTTATAACAACCAATAGGCGTAAAACATATATTAAACATAATAATCCTTTAAAATAAGAATTCAATATTTTAAAGACAAAAGTCTTGAAATGTCATTCAGATTATTTAATTAAATTTTTTCTATCAAATAATTTTATTTTAAATAAGTTTTCATGTTTAAGATCTGTCAAAATTATAGAGTCTTTTTTGGATAAAGTTTTTTTTTATCAATAACTGTCATCAGAAATTCAACACTGCTTTCATGCAAAGGTTTTAGAGTTTATTCTATGTTTTCAACCAATTTCCGACCCTTTGAAAAGAAACTTCTATTGATTGAAAGCTTATTTTAATTGACTTCACATAATCTCAAACTTGATTCTGGTATTTAAGTTAAACTTATTGATTATTTCAAATGTCAAGACATGCTCTTATGAATAACTTATTTAAGCTTCAATTGAGTTCTGGACCTCACTCGAGAATATTACGGATTAATTATTAATTGAAATTAGAATATTTGAAATACTTATTCCCTTCATTCTGATAACTTATTCTATATTTTTCGAAACAGAAAATCAAATTGATGTCGAAATTGAGAAAAATATTTTTCATCTATTATTTAGCAAAAGCTGACACTTATTCTCAAGTTTGAACCACTCATCCGATGGAAATTTTGTTCTGAGATTTTAAGTCTAAGTCTTTTATTGTATTTATTTGAAAATCAATGTTTAGCTCACTTTTATAAATAACTAATGATTGAAAATTGAATACTCAGTTTCAAACATGATTTTTTAGCGAAGATATAACTTCTCTCTCAATATTTCAGAATATGTCATAAAAATTTGTTGATTAATGAAATCATTTGAATAAATGATAAGTCTTTTCATTGTTTCACAGGTTTATTGCTTTACAATATATAAAAAAAAATAGATTTTGAAGTTTGTGAACATCAGCAAAGATTGAATTAAACAAAATTCAAATCTAATTCAGAAGAAGTGTTCAAAATACTTGAGTTCATTATAAAAGTAATGAACATTACTTTCAGTTGAAACAACTCTGAATGAAAAACTATTTGTCTTGAACTTCAATCTTGTAAGTAATCGATAACTCATTCAATTGAAAAGTTCTTTAGATTTTATTT
>JAQFXV010000106.1:0-36461 GCA_034694065.1 Camisia spinifer
CGATTCAGGATCCCAAAAAACATAATATATGTTACTTTCATCAAGATTGGGGGCGGGACCTAAATGGAACTTTTTCCTTAATTTTTGTTAATTGAAGTTGAAATTATTGAATTTTCAACTTGTTTTTTCAAATACTGATGAATGATATTGTAAATGAACAGTTAAATTCGTGCCAAAAAGACTCTATCCAACTATATTGAGATGAAATGCTTGATTTTCGGGATTATTCATTTAATTATATACTCATGATTTTAAGGCTAAATTAATTTCGAGATTCGATCGATATCCAGCACTATTTAAAACTAATACTAGTAACTTACTTAGTAAGTGATAAATAGCTTATTACTATAATAAGTGATTTCAAAGAAATTTTTTATTCAACTGTACGAAAGCTAAAAATTCAATTTTAATTAAAACTTTAATACATGATTTTGTCGAATTACTGTCAAAATCCCGAATGTTAAAACCCAGAATGCATTTATCAACTTCTACCCTTTGTATCAACTTATGAGAAATGAACATAATCTTCAATGGCGTCAAATTTTTGAAAGCTTTATCGAGTATTAAATAGATAGAGTTGCAAATGGATAAATTGCATTCTCGCTAACTTATCATTAGTTGAATTTGAAATAAGGACACAGTTTTCAATACTACATCAATTTTCAATGCATTGGAATAATAATGAAATAACTTTCTCAACTATATGAAGATTTTTACAATCAATTTGTCATTAATGAAAATATTATACCGATTTTTAGTATTGAATTAATTAACATACCATAAGAATAGCAATTGAATAAATCTCTCAACAATGTGAGAGTTTTGAAACTCATTTTTGATTAATGAAAACTTCGTCAAATCTAAAATAAGGATCCTTTTAACTTAAATACAATATTCATAAAATCATTCTGGACTCGTTTTTTCATTTATTGCAAAAATTATAATTTTTAGCCTTTATAAATCTGAATTCAATCTTTTTTAGCGCTCACAAGATTTATAATAATGTCTTTATTTACATTATATTTATATTATTTTTGATTTATTTTAAAATTATGGTTTTGAAAAGCCCCGAACGTGTATTGAGTTTATCTGAAAGCCCGTATACTAAACACCTGGAGCTTATTGTTCCCCAAGTCATTAGCAGTTTAAAAATTCGCCGAATTCTAAGTCTATATTCACCTGAATCAGAAATTAATTTCTACCAATACTAACTCGTAAGATGTTGCCCGAGATTCGATAAGAGTAATAATTTCTATTAATTAATGAGTTTTAAATAAGCTCTTTTACATGTTTTACGTGAAAGTATGGCACTTATCATACATTACAGTTTCATTGATAGAAGATTACAGTAGGTTATGATTGGTTCTGAAAGGATATTATTTGACAATATCCAAAGTAAATATTTAATATACGGTGAGTATTGTTTTGTGCAAAGGGAGTATTCATGAAATATTACTATATCCTGAAAAACTCCTTATTTCACAAATTCACAAATTCACAAGATTTTATATTGACTCAAAATTCCAGAACTCATTTGTAAGCCTTTCATGTGAATGACTGATTAGATCTGAAAGTTTAACATTCAAAGGTTTTTTCAAATCACTTTGTGTTAGAGTTGATTCAATCTTAATCATTAAAATAACTCTTTCTGATAATGATTTTAATGATTTTAGTTAAAAATACGTCACATAATACAAGTACTTTACATCATTTCCTCATTTTAATGAATTCCACTTAAAATTATTGTTGTTATAAATGTTTTCATTTATTGACTGCTATCAAACACAAGAAAAACTTGAAATGGAAATGTTGATTAGCACGAAAATTTCAATTCATACCACGTTTGATCAACTATTTACATAGAGTCAAAACATTGAGCCGAAGACCTCCAAAAATCTTAATAAGCATATCATTAATAACTAAAATCTTACAGACTTTAATTATATAAATTAATAAATTATAATTATAAAGTAGTAATATATTTGATCAGATATCTGTGCCAATGACTCAAAATGGCTTAAAACGGTTCAATAATTCCCACTCAAATACGAGATTAGAATGAATGAGAAGAGTTAGGAAAAGAATTATTTTGTTTAAGATGATTAACAATGTTACGCAATGGTGAAAAGGAAGCCATAAGTTATAATTAAAGTTTTGAATAAAGACCTTCAATATCAAAAGCTTATAACGAGGATATACAGTCGTTAACGGGATTTTGTGTTACTTTTGTTCTGTGAGTCTAATGAAAGTTTGTTGAGAAGTGTTTAAGTTTACGATAATTTGTTGAACTTAATTATGGCTATAAATTATGAGATTTTACAACTGTTTAAATTATTAAACGAAAGCGAAATTATCAAATTAAAAGACTTAAAACAAGTTATCCTCAATTATAGTTTAGTGATAAGTTCAAAATAGAAGGCATAATATTCATAATTTCATTGAAAACCAGTCGGTTCTAATATGGGCTGATTAGCACTCGATTAATTCAATTTTATGATACAATGCCTTTGGGTTTTCATGAGCTTTGAATAATTCAATAAATATTTTAATAAAACATTAAAACCAATTCAAATACAACACAAAAAAACTCAGAAACACAGTTCAGTTCATCAATTGTGTACAACATAACAACTTGTAAGAGAAAGTTCACTGCGTTTTAGTTTATAATATAGTCATCAACTTTTCTAAACTCTCATCTTTTGAAATTTCAGTAATGAATTAAATCTAGAACTTTGTTGACTGACTTCAATAAACCAAACAAAAAAGTGAATACAATTGTTTACAATTGTATTCATTAATAAGTTTAAACTCGAAAAGTACTTGTTTTAAGTAAAGTTTGAATCAGTAGATTATAATCTGATTCAAAACTTATAATTGAAACTTATTTACTTTTTATTTAAATTTAAATAAAATCGCTCAATAATTGAGCCCTTCAAGTATTCCTTTTTTGATCAAAGGCTAATTTTTCTTTTTCATTTTGATAGTATTAGAATACTATAACAGTGAATTGCATTGAAATAAACCATAATATATTTAAAAAAAATTGTTATAATCGTTTAAAATAATTGAATTATAAAACTTGAAATGAGTGATTGTACTAATTTGATGATCAAACATTTGCCATTATGATTGATTTCGACATTTCCTTCAGAATCGGTATTATTTTTGATACATTGAAAAGAATTAATCAAATCAAATTTGTCTATAAGTTGGATAATAATTCTCAAAAATATTATGAAAGCAAATTTAAAATCATTTGCCTAATAGCTTAGTGAGTGATTTGATTATGATTCGATCGAGAAAACCGGCCAAACCTGACTTTGATTTGATTTGTAAATTTTTTGTTTGCATTTCAGTCTACCATAAATTGAATAAAACAGTATTTAAATCTTTTCCGGAGTAGAGGCTGAAAGTTTTATCATTAAATATTTGACGAACTTTTTCGTGGGGAAAAATGTAAAAAACTTTCTCATCAAACCAGATAAATTCCGTTATATAAATATTAAAAATTCAATACCTCTTCTTCAAAGGCTATGAATAAAAGTATGTGAAAATAATCATCAGTCAATACGAAATTAAAAATTTCATTTTATTTTTTATCTTCACGAGTCATTTAGTTGGAATCATTACTGATAAGGACAGAGATCAACGTCTTTTTGAAATAAAAATCTCAGAATATTTATAATAGCTATAAAAAAAATATTCGATAATCAAATATTTGAAATTCAAAATAATTTTTTGAGTTTTAGATGAATAATTTAAATGAAAAATAGCTAATAATTAAGAGCCACTAATAATATATTAAAGAATACATTTACACGCACGGAAAATAAGACTTAAATGAGAGTAGACTAGAATAGGTAATTATTTCTGTTTGGCAGAACTCTTTATGACTTGAAAGTTTTCGTAAAGTTATTAATTGAAGCATTCAATTATTTACATCAAAACATCAACAACAAAAAATGTTATGCAAGTTTACTTAGAATGCGAGACAAGAGAAGGTGAGTGTAACCGACAAATCAAGTTATATTTATCTCTACGAGTTCTCCTCTTACTCAAGAATGCATAGAATAATTGAAAGGCAAGTTTCTCTCATTTTTAACTCTTAGACCGTGAAAACGACAAATATAAAAATTGTAAATTTACAGCATTAAAATGTTTTACACCCATCGCTGTAGTAAAGAAATATAGTTTTATCAATCCTTTTAAGTCATTACCATTGAAAACAACTTATAAAAGTTAACATTAACTATATTTTGAAACCTTATGACATTACTGACTAATTTTTTAAATTAGGTTTTAATTATCTTAATAATCTTTAAACTTATCTTCAATTAAACTTAATCATTAATAATTGAAGAAATAAGAGTAATTATTCACTAATATTCATTAATTTACTGTTTTGTAAACATTTTGATTATTGTAATGCTAGAGATTGTTTGGCAATAACTTAACCTTAAAGCTGATAAATTCTTTGAATTATTTAATAAGAAAGTGTTAAGAATCAAAGCTGAGAATTATTTGTGAAATAAATAATGAATCACAAAGAAAGTAGTCTTTTTAAATATCAAACACAGGTGTTAAACGCTTTCTATTCAATAAATAAAATCTGTCATATCTTATGAAAAGCCTTTCAGAATTTTTTTACAAAAATCAAGAATAAATTTATTTAAAAATTCAGAAAACTTATGAATTTATTAAGCTTTAATAAACTTACTTTCATTTTAATGCTAATACAAATCTTTTGGATGAATTTCGGAGAAATTATTTGATTTTTTGATTTCATATTTCTCAATGAGTCAATATTTATACCAGAGGTGGAGAAGAGAATTTAGGGTTTGTTTATAAGGAAGTTTGGCGTTGATGTCTCATAAATGAGTAGAAATTAGTGATAGACAGACATCAACAATTGGATTGATATTAGCATTAAATCAATGGAAGGCATGTGAAACACTCATCTTTAGAAGTTTGAAGCTTCACATCAAGTTTGAGCTCTGAACTGATGAAATACTTTGTGAAAGGTTTAAAGTGTTTCATAGAAAACTTGTGTTAGTTTTAAGCTCAAAAAGAAGATTGAGATTAAAAAAAAATTATTCTGAATTAAATTTGATACTTAATAGACGTCTGTTAAGGTTTAATGATATATTAAAACCCGTTTAAACTATTTATTAGATCTTTATCAGATTGAATCATATAATCTGAATTTGATTTAGAATTTGATTTGACAGTTATTTACAAAAAACAAACATTCAATTAGAACATTTCATTTCGATTTTGAAGTTAACTAATTGTAAATTTGTATAAAAAGTTAGCTTTGTTTCAAAACAAACTTTCACTCAAACTTTAGGAAAAGTTATTTGAATGATTTAAAAATTCGTAATGCATTTTAAGCTACTTTTCAAAAATGAATTTTAGAAATTTAGGAATTTATAATAATCTGAGTCTTTCTAAGAGACAGTCAATTTCATTGACTTCCCGCTGACTTGAAGCTCAAGTAACTTATATCGAATGACTGAAAAAAAGTAATAATAAGAGTTCTTCTCACAAGTTTTTAATGAGATTCAAATATTTGATGTCTTAAAAACTATTAAAATTATAGTCAGATTTTAATTAAAGTGAACTATAAATGCATTACATAAGTTAATGATTGAGTTCATTAATGACTGCCTAATGAAAGAGAAATACTATTTTCAAACTTAAATTAATTGACTGTCTGTCTGTCCGTCTGTCTGATTAACTCTTTATTTATTGCTATAAGATGTTTGAAAGTTGATTCAATCATTTGATTAATGAAGTTAAAAAAGAATTGTAAAAAGAAATGTTTTGAAATAGCTGATGGCCTGAAGTATGATATAAACATTAACATTCTTATGGTTAGTTATTGGGTTTGATAATGTGGGAGTTATACCAACGAATCCGGAATAGTAACAAATATCACTGTATTTTTAACGATTGTTAAACTTTTGAGTTATGTCATTCGCCTTATAAAAGTTAAAATCGAATTTATTTCTCAACAGTTATGAATTTGGTCATTAAAATATCATTAATATAATAGAAGTACAGTAATATTGTATATAATTTAACTCTTAGTATGAATACACGCCAGAAGTTTTGAAATAATGTTGTATTATATAAAATGACTTAGTATTCAAATGCTAGTATAATTCAGGAATCATTAAGATCATGATTGGTTAATCCATTGATGTAAAACATTTTTTGCATTGATTACTATAAGATTAGCCACGACTTGACAGAGACATTGACAGTAACAAGAATTTGTTAATCTTAATTCAAATGGTAAGTTGGATAAGAGGGTAATTCGATTGATTGAATTTATAAAACTGTTGATATTGATGAAAATTTATCAGTAATTTTTGAAAATTGAGTGAAATATAGCATTAGATAAAAGACATAAAAATTGAACATTGATAAGCAAATTATTTATTAAGTTGCTTCTATGTTTCGTTCGCATGCAACAAGATTTTGGCTTTTTATGAATCTTGAAAAATGGCATTAAAGTTTTTGAGGTTGGTTTGAGGGGAGGCGAATCACCTCCACTTATTACGAAGCCGTTGCACCTTTATTGCATACCTACACAATATATTAAGCTGGAGTACATACATGGTAAACTTAGTTGCTTTGACGATCCAATGAAAGTACTTCCAAGATGTTGTTGGCCATCACGTGGTTGTAGCCGCAGGTGAACGATTCTAAGCTCAAATAATTCTTATACAATATTGCGGCAAAGCTCGAAAGTGGAAAGACAACTTCCTCAGTACATAACACTTTTTGAGTTTTTCAGTTTTTCATGCATACAGTATTTAGTGACGCAGTCATTCTCAGTCTGTGTGCTTTCAATTATTTATATTGAATAATATTTTACATTTTGTGATAATCCACCGTTTTTTGGCAGGATTAGTGATGTTAGTTATGTGATCTTCATATTATGGGTAAGTCTTATTGATTTATTTCTCATTTCTATCCATTAAACTATAATATCAGAGTTAGCCCTAATTAAACATACTTTCAAAAATACAATGACAAAAAGCAGATGCTGTTTATGTAAGACAATGGCCGACCACTTGTTTCACTTGAATCGTCTCCAGTGATATCATACTTATATTTAAAATCTTATTCTTTAATATTAAGTAATTAGAATTTTTTTCGATCCCTTCAATAGCGTTTAAAACTTGAGTCTTCAACGCAAAAGTTTAGTCTTATAGCCAAAGGCATAGCAAAAGGCGTCAGCGAAGTCGTGGCACTGATTTATTTTAATTGCATTCAATTTCAAACAAAACCAAATTTATTTAAACCCAAAGATATGTTTCTGACGCCGAAATTCTTCTTATACATTACCTGTATATCAGACTCAAAAAAGACTTTTGTCATTAATAAATACGGTTAATATCACTCTCATAAGTAATTAATGAGTTATTTCATGTGCTTTAATTGAATTTTGTCTTTTCCCCTACCTTTTGATTTCTTTTTGACATAAATATATTAAAAGAGTTAATCATAACTAATATCCTTTCGTTTTTGTTATTAAAAACTGAAATCATTGATTTATTGACAGAACTAAAAAAAAAATTAATTCAAAAAACACTGTAATTAAGATGAGTTTCATATCAAATAATTTTTGCCGAAAAATTGATAATATTTTTCTGCGAAGAAGTTGAAAAAGTGAGAAAATATTTAAGTGTTATCAGAACTGGAGATTCGGTCGAAATTGATTGAAACGCCAAATATATCGGCAGAACATTTATATGATTTATGCAACGCTAAACTTCAACCGCCAATGATCTCATGGTATGACACTTTAGCTAACATTCAAATCATGGGATTCGCGTCAATAGATTTTCAAAAGTCTGCGTTTTCATTATCATTCAATGTCAGAGATTCAAAGTTCAAACAATTGGATACTGTCTTATCTTAAGTTTTGTGAAAAGTCTCTCAAATTGTATCTTTAAAAATGTGTCTTAAATAGTGAATCAAATGAATAGTTCTTAATATATAAGAATTGCGATCATAATAGTTCACCTACTTTTCAAATGAAACAATTGATGTTATTCTGATTTATTTGTCAATCATTTCTTCCTCAAATCGTTTACCATTCGATCAAACCATTCATAAACCTTTCGTAAACAATATGTAAGCATTAATAAGTTGTTTTTTCAATCAATGTCAACGAAATACATTATCTTCTTTGCCTTCTAAACAAGTTTTAGAAAATAGAAATACACGACTTTTACATTTTTCTGGTTTAAATTAATTAAAAAACTACGTTTGCTAATCGAATAAGAATAGAATTTATCTTTTTAAATACTTAATTAACAGTTGATAACCAATTTATTGCTCAACAAAAACTCTCTCTAATTTTGAAGTTTTAGTTTGAATTATGATTCCTTTCAACTGAATTCCTGCCATTCAATAAACTCATTATTTTGAAAAGATTTTGAATATAAATTCATAACTAGTTGATTATAATTAGTGAACTTGAGAATTGACTCTATAAATAAGCTGAAAACTTTTGCTTAAGTTTGAGTTGTGAGTCGATACACTTTGTGCTATAATATCGCCGGAAGCAAATAGTGAGTTAGGTATTCCCATCTCTATAACTGTTAGGCATTTCAATCAGATCTATAGCTAAGTATAAAGATTATTGACCGTGAAAAAAACATAACCATTACATAATTTTTATCTTCTACTTATTTTTAGGAACATTATTTTCAAATTTTATTGATATTTCATTTTAGGCAATCAAAGCTGTTTTCATCCTTGATATAAACTAAAAAGATAATAAAATTACAAACAAATAGTTACTACTATAGTATAATTGTTAGCATTTTAATTGAGTTTACTGTAAATTTATTCAAATTTATTGACTCATATCTAAATATTCCATATTTTATTATGTGATACTCTTTCTGTCTCAATGATGCCCTTGTGCTAAATAATTGTTTGTAAGTCTTCAGAACCTGAATGTTCGCCTACACTTGACTTCAATCAGAGTCACCAAATTAATAGTAGGCACTCGTTAAGGTTACCTGATTTGAACGATTCTTAAATGGATTATAGCAGCTAAAGGTAGTACTAGTGGTAGTATTAGTGATAGTGCCAGTGGTAGGCGAGTCTTCAATATCTATCATTCCAATAAAAGTGAAATTCAGTCATTAATATCTTTTTTAGTTTACAAGTTTATGCCTCAGACGCAAAAGTTGAACGAAGCATCATTTTTATGATTTTCAGCCAAATTAATTGTTTTCGATTATGGGTTTGAAGAAAATTTTTAATTTAAATATTTTAAAAAGTTTTAACAATTAGTTTCTTTATTTATACTATGCTTTTATTGTTGAAAATTAATTTTTACCTACTTATTGTACTCACTATTATTAAGCTTATTGTGTATGTAAATTCAATTATTTCAATGCACTTAATGGTAAAAAGTGAAAAAAGGGTGTTTTCATTCAAATAAAGAATCGAGAACCTTGTCTGGACTATTAATGTGTGCGATGGGAAACCTTGAATTATCTCTCACTATCTTCGGATTAACTATTACTTCAAGTATTTTCTATCAATTTTCGGAATGCGATTTTTCAGCTTTAACTAAAAAAATGGCCATAAATTATTTCATATGAGTGTTAAATACTTTCTTAAAACAATTTTAGAGGCTATTCCCCTATTTTAAACAAACATTTAATTCTTTAAGAGGAATACCTCTATGAATAAACAATTAACTGGACAATACTATGAATATTTTTATATATTCATAAAACTTGTATTTCATAAACAATACAAGTATTTTGCGCTGCAATAAATATCTGAAATTCTAACTCGAATTCATTTTTATTCACTCTAAAATTATAGAAATCTTTATGTAATGTCATTATAGTCTCCACTTTTCTATACTTAAAATTTACAATTTTCTTCATGAATTCAGATATTAAACTCAGTATATATTATATATCAAATCATTTAAAGCTTTTGTTAGAAAGAATATTTTAGAACTTTGAAAACAGATTTTTTCAACTTCCTTACGAAAAACTCGCGGAAGATTGAAAAAGTGTGTACTTTTAAATGAAGTTTTCTTTAAATTCAGGGAAAAAAATTCGTCAAATTTCAGACTATTCACAAAATTACAAAGAGAGACAAATTTTGTGTTTTCGATATTCACTTATTCTATTTGTTATTTCAACAATCATTTCAAATGACAAAAGCTCGAAAAAATAGATAAAGTCGCGATCATATACAGTGATAGTAAAGATTTTTCAAATATAGTGAATTTAAGTTATAGCGATTGTCACAATATTTTCAGTAAAATCAACAGCAGAACTAAAATCGTAAAATAATTCAAATATTTCTCATAACTGTGTATATTCTTGTATTAATTATAAATATTCCATCAAATAATTGAATAAGTTTTCAAAGTTATCAAACAAATAGAGAACTTGAACGAAAAAATCGGAATTTTAGAAATATTTCATTAAAGTCACTCAAATAATGCAATTATTGCTATTCTTGAAAACTTACTAAAAAAGTTGAAAATGATTAGTTTATTTTGTTTTTCGCCCAAAACTAGAATATTTATTTGAGTTAAAATATGATTATTTATTGCGATGAATATTGAAATTTGAAAGCAGGTATAATTTGATTGAGAAAAGACACACTAATTGGAATGTTTCGACATTACGTTAGTGACAGCATATCATATCCGCTCAGCAGTGAGTCTATCGTATGTCGTAAAATATGAGAAAGTGGATAGAGATAGAGAGATAGGTCGACGGACCGTGAAGTTTCACTTTTGCTGCTGTCTCGGACTCAGTACAATAGTTCGTTGACCGGACAGGTTTCGATTCCGTGATATTGGGCGGTTAGGGTCCACTTGCGTGCCTCTATACCAAGATTCCCATCTTATATTTCATATATTCTCAGCCGTATTGGCCAACATTCATAGCTTCATATTTTCTCATATTTTCTTTGATCCTCTTATTTATCACATCAAAAATCATTAGATATTAAGTTTATTTCGCAGAAACTAATTAAAGGGTTTGATTAAATATTGATTTCATGATATGAGATGAGACACATTATACTAATATTAATCAAATAATGAAAAGAGAACTCCCGAAGCAAAACCTTTTATAAGAGCAAAACATTTGCATAATAAAAACTTGTTAATAAGAATCATTTATCAATATAAAGTGACGTATTGTTAAAAACTTAATTTCAAACTTTGAAAAGGGGTTGAATTTGATATCAAGTACTATATGAAACCTGTACTAAAACTTCTCTTGAGTTAAAACTGTAGATAATAGACTTGAAATCAGATTATTATATCATATCCGCAAATATGTTTTTAATTTGGTGTATGAATAATATAATGATGCGGTGTTTGCAAACCTAACAAACTATTTAGTTTAAAAGTTGAAGTTGATATCAGATTTAACTTATTTAGTATTTAAATGACTGCTTGATGTTTAAATGAAAATTGATTTAAGAAAATTTGAATGTATTTACAGTTCCAATGGATACCGTTAAAGGGCTTGTGCTGTGGCTCTTCATAGCCCTATGTTTGATATCTTTATGCCACGCACAATACAGGCCTAAATGGCCGAGTCCTTATGTACAGAGAGAAATATTTTTATTAAACTTAGAAGATGGATATTTTGGGTGCCAAGTTAATGAGTCCACCGATTTTCTCCAATTATTTGAATTGTCCAAATTATGTGATGGAATACCTCAATGTTTTCAAGGTTCTGATGAAGTCTCATTAGAACTCAAATGCACCGACAAAAGTGAGTTAACATTTTTTCTTGTATCTAAAATCAAATTTATTCATTTTCTGATTATTTATGACAGATCACTGCCACCCGAAAATGCCAAAATGCGCGAATGGCGTCTGTTTAGATAGTTTATGCTATTGTAATGATGGATTCGGTGGCAAAGGGTGTGATTTACCAGGTATTTACCAGATATTTCACTCTACTTCGAAGTATACTTTTAAACCGATTAAATAAATATCAATAATAGTTGACTCAACTTAAGATTATTTTATTGATGCATTTGTTGTTTTGTTTGTGAATTATAGATGAAAATGAATGTAAATACCGTCCGTGTGATGTGTTCGCCCATTGCACTAATACTATGGGTAGTTATTATTGTTCCTGCTTTCCTGGTTATGATGGCGATGGCTTTTCATGTCATGGTGAGAACAATTATTTCATTCATTTTTCATTTCTGTCTCTAATTAGCTTTTGATTGACAGTTACACTATATTAATAGTTAAGGTTTAACTTGTTTTGAGATAAACTATGAACTACTTGTATTATTAAAAGGAAAGGTAATTACTTATACAAATTATATACTACCATAACCTTTAGCTTCTTTAGGAAAAAGTGTATCATTTCTATAAATTGCTGATTACTCTCTTAATGTTGATTTTTTTGTGTATGATTTAATCACAAGATTATTTCCCACCGAACAGATATCAATGAGTGTGAGATCCCATCGTTGGCAGCATTATGTGCGGAGAACGCCGAGTGCTGTAACCTTCCCGGCCATTTCGTTTGCAAATGCAAACCTGGATTTACTGGCAATGCAACCGTTTCCTGCACAGGTATAATACATATAATTCTTTTTAATGATAGATTATTTGTTTCTACTGTACACAAACTTAATATAAGCCAGATTTGAAAGAATAAGTATTAACTATAATAACATTCTTAACTCGATTATACGCTACAATTTTATCCGATTTAGACATTGACGAGTGTTTGAATCCTAGTTGTTGCGGAAGAGGCGCAATATGTGAGAACACTCCTGGCAGTCATTCTTGTCATTGTCCGATCGGATTTGAAGGCGATCCAGCCCTGGAATGTTGGGGTGAGTCTGATTAGCATTATTACATTATACATAATCATTAGTGCCTCACTAAAAATCATTACAACGATCAATAAAATAATCCCCAAATCTCTTATATCTGAGGTTAGGTTTCAATTGCATGTTTCAATTTTTAGCCGATTCATTCCAGTCCCGAATATAATCAATACAATTATATTGACTTGAGTAACAACTTTCACATCCAAAAGTGGTGTGACCGCTATATTATATATTTTTATTCATGTAAAATAAACTCGTTTGTTCAAAATTTATAATCAAATTACTGCTGTATTCCCTTCATTCAAATTACTTTATTCAATATAATCCAAGTCCTAAACATAATATATTATAATTCACATCATTATATTCTTTAGATTCAGTATTTCAATGAATATTATCATAACATAAATTACTTCACACCAAACATACCTCAACTTCTATGCATTATTTATTGAAAAGTAAAAGCACTCTAAAGAAAAATTTAATTAATAGTTTTTAGACACTTGTTTCTAACAATAAAACAAATTACTTTTCAAAATAGAATAATTTAATGATTGAATATCATTTCGGATTACATAATATTTTTATGTTAAGGTTAAGCTAAAAAAGGAGACTCTAAGGCTATCTCCCATTCCTTTATTCATTTTGAAAGATTTGAATTTGATTTAACGATTCTAGTTTTTCATTTATTTTTATGCTTTCAAATGGTTGCAAAACTAATAAACATTGTTCACCAATTTTCTTATATATGAGCTATACTTATGTAATAAACAATTCTATAACTCTTTTTTGATGTTGAACTTTAAGATATAGAGTATCGCAAAAAGCATTCTCTAAACACAAAAATCTTTAAACACAACTATAGATACATTAATAAATTTTTTTCTTTGATGTTTACATAACGACTCGGAGGCTTTTTAGTTCTTTTGTTATTTTGATAACCACTTAAATGCTTATTCTTTGGAAAATTATAATTGTGTAGTACTTTGTGTTTTAAAAGATTTCTGTCTTTTAAAAAAATAGATGTTGACGAGTGTAAAGCCAATCCTTGTGGATCCGGTGCTTTATGTACTAACATTCCCGGTGCTTATGAATGTTCGTGTCCTGCTGGTTACAAAGGCAACCCATCGCCTGCAGATGGATGTATTGATGTCGATGAATGCACTTCTAGTTTGACACCTATTTGTGGAATCAAATCTAATTGTGTTAATACACCCGGAGGTTACTTCTGTCAGTGTCCGTCAGGTAAGGAATCAATTGATTAACTTAATCAACAATTTGTTCAATTTAAAAGATTACTGATGGCAATAAAATAATATAACTTTCCAATTATAGGCTATACGGGTAACCCCAAAGTCAGTTGTGTCGGTAAGTCTTAAACTAGCACTTGATTTATGGATAAAATTGTTTGAATCCTAAAAAATATATTATAGATGTAGACGAGTGTCCGCACGCATGTGGCGCTAATTCGCAATGTCAAAATACACTTGGAAGTTATCTGTGTCAATGCAAGTATGGTTTTGTGGGCGATCCTTACCTCTCCGCGGGCTGTATTGGTATGTCTTTAACTATATATTTTTTATATGTCACACTTTCATTCTTTATTTGAATTTATTTGCTATTTGAATAAAAGATGATGACGAATGTATTCGTCCAAATACGTGTGGCCTCAATACCGATTGCTATAATACTCTTGGGTCTTATCAATGTGTGTGTACTGTTGGATACACTGGTAATCCAGCCCTTGTTTGCGCAGGTATTTAACTAGAAATCGAGCAAAAATTCTTGATCTTCTGATTAAATATGAAATATTTTGATAGATGTGGACGAATGTTTACAAACCCCTTGTGGTTCTGGAGCTAATTGTATTAATATTGCTGGATCTTACAAATGCGAATGTCCAGACAAATACCTCGCACGCGGCACTCCTGAGTTGGGTTGCGATAGAGCAGCAGTTGATGTATCATGTCAATTTGATTTTGACTGTACTGACAACGCAGGATGTATTGATGGCTCGTGTAGGTGTAGACCTGGATATCAGACAAGTGGAATCGATTGCATTGGTATTTCAACTCATTATATTATCCTATCATTATATTCATCCATTTCAATCATATATAATATAATATCTCTTATTTAGATGTTGACGAGTGTAAGAACAGAAACATATGTGGAGTAAATGCAAGATGTGTTAACTCTAATGGAAGCTATCAATGCGATTGTAAGTCAGGCTATGAAAAAATAGAACAGTCGCCTAAAAGCAGGTGCAAAGACGCCAATGAATGTCTATTCGGTCCGTTTCCGTGTGGAACGAATTCCAAATGTATTAATACTGACGGAGGATTTAAGTGTCTCTGTAAGGATGGTTTTATTGGAAACGCTACTATTGGTTGCAAATGTTAGTCAATTGAAAAATTTAATTACATTTGATTGAAATATATGTAATATTAATTAATATTGAACAGCGCCGTGCGATGGAGTTAATTGTGGAAAACATGCGAGTTGTCAAGTGAATGGTAATGAAGCCGCTTGTATTTGCGATCAAGGCTTCACTTTTGACCCCAACAATATAGCAGCCGGTTGTATCGGTCAGTCAACTCACGCTATTAACTCATTCATTGTATTCCATTGTTATCACATAAATGAATATTTGTTTAATTATAGACATAAACGAATGTGATTCTAATCACGGGCCATCAGGTCTATGTGGTCAGGGGGCTGTTTGTACTAATGTACTCGGCAGTCATCACTGCCACTGTCAGCCAGGTATTTATACACTAACTTTACTATCTTCTTTCATTCAATATTATAACCCAATAAACATATTTCCAATCTATTCAATATTCTTTCTAATATTCATTTATTCTCTTTTAGGTTTCACAGGCGATCCGTTCCGTTATTGCGAAGATATCAATGAGTGTGACAGACGTTTTGGACCATACGGTCAATGTGGTGAAAATGCATTGTGTACTAATGTTTTAGGCAACTATCAGTGTTCGTGTCCACTCGGCTTTACTGGAAATGCAAGAGACAAATGCACTGATATTAATGAATGTTCACAAGTATTCGGACCGAACGGCAAATGCGGATATTCCGCGGTTTGTACTAATACTATAGGAAGTTTCAGTTGTAGATGTCCTCCAGGAAGTAATGGCGATCCTTTCTCTCGTTGTCTGACTGAACATGCATGTGATGTCAGTAATGGATGTGTTGGTAATGCCATTTGCAAGAATGGCAAATGTATTTGTCCGGCACCTTATTTTGGTGAAAGTTGTAAACGTGAGTTCAAATAAGTTCTGTGTATTTATATTATATTCTAATCAATTGTATTAATATTAAGACCCTTGCGATCAACTATTTTGTGGCGAACACGCGAAATGTCAATTGGATTCTGAAGCGAATCCTCTCTGCGCTTGTGCTGAAGGCTATATTGGAAAGAGTAATAGTCTCCCCGGTTGTGTCGGTAAGGATTACAACAAATTATTTTAGTAAAACAATTAATAAATTATTTAATCACTCTTTTAAGATATTGACGAATGTTCTAACAATCCTTGTGGTCAGAATGCCGTCTGTCGTAATACTCCCGGTTCTTATGAATGCATTTGTCCTCACAATTTCAGAGGAGATCCTTATTCAGAATGTTCTATTGAAGGTATTAATGAATTCATTGACTATAAAAGACTTGTATTTCACTAAAACCTATTGTTATTTGAAAACAAGGAAAAGAACAAATCACATGTTCAGACACTCATAAGTGTCCTCTAAACGAAGAATGTATAAACACGAATAGAACTCATCAATGCGTCTGCAGAAGAGGTTATATTAGAGATGCTGTTGGAGAACAGTGTAGAGGTATATAAATTGATAAATAATTGTTTGAAGACATAGAGTATTTGACTTGAATATGTTTTTGAAAGATGTGAACGAATGCACTGAACTAAACAAATCTCCCTGTGGTTTGAATGCCTTCTGTACTAACTTAGACGGAGGTTTTGTGTGTCACTGTCCGAGTGGTTACACTGGAAATTCATATTCGGTTTGCTATCCAGACGGTAAGTCTAATATTTAATCACTTTATACTTTCATTTAATTCATTTGGTTATCTCTCAATAGTAATGAAGTGCGTCAAAGATAAGGAATGTCCCGGAAATACTGTTTGTATCGATGATCCCTATCATGGAAAGCATTGCGGATGTCAAACACCTTTTGTCAGAGAAGGAGATTATTGCATATGTATGACAGTCATTGATTAGGTTTTAGTTAAATTTTTATGATTTATTCGATTATTTCAGTGATGAGTAGAAACTGTTCGACTGTAAATCTTTGTCCTCAAAATCAAGAATGTATTTACTCGGGTTCAGGCTATGGATACTGCATATGTCCCAAAGGTTTCACTTTAGAAGCCAATGGTTTTTGCAGAGATATTAACGAATGTAAAGAAATGAATGACTTTGAATTGTGTGGACCTAATGCTGAATGTGTTAATCTTCCGGGTCTTTACGAATGTCTCTGCGCTCCCGGATATTCAGGAATAGGCAAAGAAGGCTGTACTCGAATTTGTGAGTTTGAATTTCAAAAAGTTTTTTGAAGAAGGCATTTAAATAATAATTAGAAAAACTAAATTTAAACAATAATTTCAGACCAATCGTGTGAAAAAGAGAGTCAGTGTCCGACTAATCACAAATGTATTAGAAAATGGTGTGAATGTGTTCCGCCATTCATTCAAGACGGAGAGACCTGTAAACGTATGTCTATTGTTCTTAGATTAACATAAATTTATATTTCAATAATTTATAAACAATTCAAATCAAATTAAGATCCCTGTGATTGGCAACAATGCGGACAGAATGCAGAGTGTAGTTTAGGACCAAACGGTCCTCAATGTCGTTGTCGAACGGGTTGTACTGGAAATCCAAATACCGGATGTCATGGTATGTAATGCATAAATATAATGGAGAAATATTAAAAATAAGTTATTATAATCATTACTTAAATGCATTACAGATATAAACGAATGCACGTCTTTATTACCAATTGATCCAAACGGTCCGTGTGCTGTCTCTGCCATTTGTGTTAATGTTCTCGGAAGTTATAAATGTGAGTGCGCTCAGGGGGCTGATGGAGATCCTTATACTTCAGGATGTTTTGGACCTGCAAAATGTGAGACTGACCAACACTGTCCTGAAGATACGTCTTGTGATAGACAGGGCGGCGCTTGCATTGATTCGTGTTCGGCCGCAATTTGTGGTCCTAATACTGATTGCATTTCTACCAAACATGAGCCCAAATGTCAGTGCAAGCCTGGATTCTCGGGAAATCCGAATGATTTGATTCAAGGGTGCGCTTCTCCGTGTTCTAACGTGTGGTGTAGTGTTAACGCACAATGTATTGTCAACAGTGAAAATATTGGCGTTTGTCAGTGTATGTCTGGCTTCAATGGCAACCCATGGGCTGGAGGCGGATGTTTCCCAGACTCTGGATGTTCAACAACAAAACCATGCTCTTCAGGACAAGAATGTGTAAATGGAATGTGTTTAGAGAGCTGTAGTGATAATCAATGCGGAGTCGGAGCCAAATGTGATCTTCACACTAATCAATGCAAATGTTTGCCATTTTTTGTTGGAAATCCTGATATTCTATGCTCTCCTCCACTGCCAATGCCTCCAATTTGTAGTCCTGGCTGTGGTCTTAGCGCTCACTGCACTTATTCGACACCAAACAAGTGCGTCTGTAACTCAGGCTATAGCGGAAACCCTTATAAGTCTTGTACATCAGTTCCGAGATGTGATAATATAGTTTGCGGTTCAAGTGCTTCATGTCTTGAGGGGGCGACAAGTGTTGAATGCATTTGTCCGGCAGGACTACACGGAAATCCATTCCTCGGTTGCGAAGATGTTAATGAATGTCTTCAGGGAAATCCATGTGGAACGGGTGCCAATTGTATTAATGTGATTGGTAGCTTTCAATGCGTCTGTCCCTCAGGTTTTATCGGAAATCCACTTTACGCATGTCAACCACCGCGAGAAGCAGGCATTGAAGACCAAATGGGAGGAATCGGAACCTCGTGTTCGACTTCTTTCAATTGTCCGAATGGAGCCGTTTGTTTCAGAGGCGCTTGTGCTCAACCGAATGCATGCAAACATGATTCTCAGTGTGAAACTAACAACGCTTGCAGTTATGTAAACAAAGAGATTGGTTATCAATGTATAGACCCGTGTGACACAACTCAATGCGGACCCAATGCTTATTGCATTTGTACAGAACATAAGCCGTACTGCTATTGCAAAGATGCACATTCTGGTGATCCACACGATCTCGAGAAGGGCTGTACATCACGAACAGCCGATCCCGTAACCATCAGTTGCAGTGTTGATACTGAATGTGCTGAAGGGTTTACTTGTCGTCAATCGGCTGATGGAGAGAAACGGTGTATCGATGTCTGCGATAACATTCAATGCGGTCCGAATGCCTTTTGTCAATCACTTGGAAGAAGACCTGAATGTAATTGTCAGAGCAATTATGACGGAAATCCTTATGATCTTCAAAAAGGCTGTAATCCTCCGATTTGTCGTGAAGACGGAGACTGTAAGCCAGACGAGACGTGTGCTCTTTTGCCCCAAGGCTTTAAAGACTGTCAAAGTGTTTGTAAAGATTTTCAGTGCGGTATAAATACAGTTTGTCGCGGAAGCGGTCATTCGGCGTATTGTGAATGTAGAACTAACTTTGTAGGCGATGCTTATGATAATAAGTTCGGATGTCAACCATTACAAACCACATGTGCTGATGACTCAAACTGTCCGGACTATCAGGCATGTCGTCGAATGCAAAATGGACTCAAAAATTGTACCGAAATTTGTCAAAGTGTGAGATGTGGACTGAATGCACACTGTATTGGAAAAGGACATCAAGCAGTTTGTGAATGTTTACCAGGTTTTATAGGAGATGCCATTCGAAGCTGTCAAAAACCTCCTCAACATCTGTGTGATAGAGACGATCAGTGCTCTACTGATAAGAAATGTATTCTAACCAATGAAAACATTAGAGATTGTGTTGATATCTGTTCAGGCGTAGTATGCAGTGATGGCGCGCATTGTATTGGAAAGAATCATAGATCTCAATGTGAATGTCTTCAGGGATACACTCGAATCAATGGTGACCCGAGTGGTGCCTGTGCTCCAAATCTCTGTCAAACAGATCGCGAGTGTAGAGAAGATCAAGTTTGTGCCGCAACTCGAAAGGGAATCTTGGATTGCATTGACATCTGTCAGTCAGTCAATTGTGGACCAAATGCTCAGTGCATTGTTGTTGAACATCGCGGAAGCTGTCAATGCAAGAAAGGATTTTATGGCAGTCCTGAAGACCTGCTTAGAGGCTGTGCTCCTCAAGACAAGTGCACCTCAAACACAGACTGCAAGACTTCAGAAGTTTGTCAATTGAATCAAAATGGTGTAAGAGATTGTATCGACGGCTGTAGTAGTAATTTATGCGGTCCTAACACTATATGCAATACAAACAATCAATTCGTTTCGTGCACTTGTAAGGAGGGATACACTGGAAGACCGGGTGACGGAACTGTTGGCTGCTATAAAATACCCCACGAATGCTTTAATGACGAATCCTGTCCTTCAAATGCTGTCTGCGTTCGAGGACCTGAAGATATAAACGTGTGTCGAGACCCATGTGAACACTTTCTGTGTGGAGAGAACGCAGTTTGTGCCTCATCTAATCATAGGGCTCAGTGTGCGTGTCGTCAGGGCTTTGTTGGCGATCCGTTCCATATGTGTGTGGATCCGGATGAATGCAAATCAGACGAAGAATGTCCGACCGATAGTATCTGTCAAACAGATACAGCAAACACAAGGAAATGTGCGGCCGCTTGTCTTTATGTCAATTGTGGCAAAAACGCGATCTGCAGAGCAAATAATCATAAGACACAATGCTTTTGTGCGTCTGGTTTTGATGGCGACGCATATGATTTGATAAAAGGCTGTCAACCCGTTCGACTCAATGTATGCGAAAAAGATTCGGAGTGTAGGGGTTCGCACACATGTCGATCGACACCATCCGGAATATTAGACTGTGTCGACGCTTGTGATTCATTGACTTGTGGACCGAATGCCAACTGTAAAGCAATTAATCATAGGGGACAATGTATTTGTCTTCAGGGCTTTATTGGAGATGCAGATAATGTATTGAATGGATGTCGAAAGAAAGAAACGAATGAATGTGAATTTGACTTTGACTGTCACGAACCCACAGACGTATGTAAACCTATGAACGATGGCGTTAAGAAATGCTTTAATGCGTGTCAGTTCACAAGTTGTGGCACTGGTTCACAATGCGTAGCCTCTAATCACACAGCTTTTTGTGAATGTATCGGAGGTTTTGTTAGAGATCAAAACGCTGTCTGTAAACCCAAATCAAATGAATGTAATGAAGACACACACTGCCCATCATTTGAAAGCTGCAGATCTAATAACATTGGAATCTATAAGTGTGCGGAAGCGTGTATTGACTTTACATGTACTCCAAATTCGAGATGTATTTCATTACAACACAAAGGCCAGTGTAAATGTGACCCCGGATTCACTGGTGATCCACAGAGTAGAGCCGGTTGTGTTGCGATCCCTATTCATGACTGCGATGCAGACATTGATTGCTCGAATCCTAACGATGTTTGTTTGCCAGACAATAGCGGTATTAGAAAATGTTTGGACGGCTGCACACATTTCGAATGCGGCAAAAATGCTGTTTGTATTATGATTAACAGATTGGCTGAATGTCGTTGTCCTCAAAGTGGTCTATTTATTGGCAATCCTTACGATCAAAGCAAAGGATGTCGAAGAGTTGAATGCATTACCGATAAAGATTGTCCCGAAAACAAAGCCTGCGCTACTCAGAACTTTTGCTTCGATCCATGTATTAATGGCTGCGGTTCTAACGCGGTTTGTGTTGCGCAGTCACACAGTGCTAACTGTCGTTGTCTTTCTGGTTATACTGGAGATGCATATGCCTCAGGATGTACTGCGATTCGATTGTGCGAATCTAATCCATGCCATCAATCGGCGCAATGCCTGGACTCTCACGGCTCATATACTTGTAAATGTCCGCCAGACTATATCGGAGACCCTTATGAAAAAGGTTTGCGAGGTTGCAGACACCCCAACTCGTGTCCCAATGGAAACCAAGATTGTCCTCCTTATGCCGCGTGTTTGCCCGATCCGACTGGTGTTTATCTTTGCAAAAACGCTTGTGAAAGACTTCAATGTGGACCGAATGCCGTTTGTGTGACACGTAATCATGAAGCGAAGTGCAACTGTCCCGACAATTTTAGAGGAGAACCCGATTCTTTGGGAGGCTGTACAAGAATATCAAGACTCTGCACTTCTAACCCAGATTGTGGGGATAGTCAAGCGTGTGTTGACGGCCAGTGTAGGTTTGTTTGCACTCTTGACACAGAATGTGCTTCAGGAGAAAGATGTGTCGACAACTTCTGTGTTAAAGCATGTGTTGTACACGATAGTTGTCCTCCAAACGAGGCCTGTGTCTCAAAAGGCTATTGCAATATTGGCTGCAGAGATAATTCTGAGTGTGATTCAAATCACGCATGTATTCAAAATCGTTGCCAAAATCCGTGTGAAATAAAGAGTATTTGTGGACCGAATGCTATTTGTTCGGTAGGAAATCACAATTTAACGTGTAGTTGTGGTCAAGGCTTTGAAGGCGTTCCCACACCTATTATGGGCTGTAAAAGAAAAGTAATTGACTGTTCGGACAAATTGAGATGTCCTGACGGACACTCATGTCTGGGATACAGATGTAGAGCTCCGTGTATTGAATGCGTTGAAGGAGAAAAATGTATTGACAACGTTTGTGCGATGACATGTTCAAGTGATAGCAATTGTCCAACCGGTGAAGTTTGCAGTAATCAAATATGTGTAATGGGCTGCAGGTCTGACGGAGACTGCAGTTTAAATCAAGTTTGTGCTAACACTCAATGCATTTGTGTTCCCGGTTATGAACTTAAATCTGGCTTTGGATGTGTTGATCTCAATGAATGCTTAAGAAATCCGTGTCACGAAACCGGTATCTGTGATAATATTCCTGGAAGTTATCGATGTATGTGTCCTGAGGGAGAAATAGGAGATGGATTTACCGGTTGTCAGAATCCCGGAGAATGTCCGAGAGGTGATTCCGATTGTCCCAAAAACGCCGCCTGTCGTAGTGATCAAAATGGAGTTTCGAAATGTGTCAATTTATGTGATATAAATCCTTGTGGACCACACGCTCTTTGCATTGTTGCCAATCATCAAGTCTTATGTAAATGTCCTGAAATTGGATTCTATACCGGAGATCCGTATAATAGACTGAATGGTTGTCAAAAAGTTGATTGTCTTCATGACGCCGACTGTCCTTATGACAGACAATGTGTTAATTTCTTGTGTGAAAACGCGTGCGATAGTGTTGACTGTGGACAATACGGGACATGTGTTATAAGAGACCGTCAGGCGGCCTGTCGTTGCGAACAAGGATTTGAAAATAATGGTCGACTCATTTGCGTAGATGTGGATGAATGTCGTTTACACCCGTGTCATAACACAGCCGTTTGTGATAATATTCCGGGAAGTTTTAGCTGCAAATGTCCGCATTCGTTGGTCGGTAACGCATACACACATCCCGGTTGTCATGAGCCCGATGTTTGCTATAATGGCGATCCTGATTGTCCTGATTCTGCCACATGTATACTCGTTGCCGGTGTTCCCAAATGTAGAGATCGATGCAATGATCCCACCATTTGTGGAATGAATGCAAGTTGTCTTACAGTACATCACAGACCGCGTTGTTCTTGTCCTCAAAATTATTTGGGAGACCCTTATATCAGATGTGAAAAAGTTGAATGCAGTACGAGTTTGGACTGTAATAAAGAGAGCGATGTTTGTTATGAAAATAAATGCATTAATGTATGCAAAACATCGACCGCTTGTGGAGATAATGCTGTTTGTGTTCCACAAATACATAGCTACACGTGTAAGTGTAAAGAAGGATATTTTGGAGACCCGATCGCTGGATGCAGAAAACGATTGCCGTGCGATACAGATGACAACTGTCCCAACTCTGAGTTCTGTTATATCGATCATTACTGTAGAAGTTCTTGCGCTTCACATCGAGATTGTAATCAAAACGAGAGGTGTGAAAATGGAAAATGTATTCAAGTTTGTAAGAGTAATACCGACTGCTCTGATGACTATCAATGTATTAATTGGAAATGCATTTCTAAAATCGAAAGTAAATGTAAATCAGATAATGAATGTGATGATCATTTGGGCTGTCGTTCAGATGAGAGGGGACTCAATGATTGTAAAGACTTGTGTGAAAACATATTATGCGGTCGAAACGCAGTTTGTAAAGTTCGTAATCATGTGCCTGTCTGTGAATGTCATCCAGGATTTGCTGGAAATCCAACAGATGAAAAGTATGGCTGTAAACCAATTGAATGTATTGATAATCAAGACTGTAAATCAAATCAAGTTTGCAATAACTATAACTGTGTTGATCCGTGTCGTCAGCAAAGAATTTGTGGCGATAATGCCTTATGTACTGCAGAACAACATTCAGCCATTTGTCGCTGTCTCGAAGGTTTCGAAGGCGATGCTGTGGCCGGTTGTATACCAATTAACTATTGCTCTAAACAGGTCTGTCATCGATCAGCCATTTGTCGAAACAAAATCGGTAGCTATGAATGCGTTTGTCCTCCAGAGAAATCTATCGGTTCACCTCATAGTGAGCCCGGATGTCGCGGTCCTAATGAATGTCCAAATGGTAACTCTGATTGTCCTCCGAATGCAATTTGTGAGCCTGACTTTGCGGGTAATTTGATGTGTCAGAACCCATGTGAAAGACCTGATGCCTGCGGTCCTAACGCTTTGTGTCGAATCGAAAACCGTCAAAGTGTGTGCTCATGTCCTGAAGGCTTTGCTGGCGATTCCACTGACCACCGAAGAGGTTGTGTCAGAATCCCGACTACTTGTAGTTTCGATCAGGAATGCCTTCTCGGTATGATCTGCGATACCGGCAGATGTCGTCCGCCGTGTCATTCAGAAAAGGATTGTGCGCTTAAAGAAGTTTGTATTGAAAAGAAATGTCTATTGGGCTGTGCGACAGATGAAGAGTGTCTGACCGGAGAAATATGTGCTAATAAGAGATGTCAATTTGGATGCCGTAATGATAATGATTGTCTATACAAAGAGGCCTGTATTCTAAACAGTTGCAAAAATCTTTGCGATACTCCCACGGCTTGCGGAACAAATGCCATCTGCCATATGGTCTCACATCAACCGGTCTGTTCGTGTCCCACAGGATTCACTGGAAACGCAAAGCTTACTTGTACTCGAGTTATAAGAATGTGTCTCTCGTCTACCGATTGTCCGCACAATCATTTCTGTTTAGAGGGCAGGTGTAAACCAGAGTGCGGTTCAGATAAAGATTGCGCTTTAGGAGAAAAATGCTTTAACGGTCACTGCGCTCTACTTTGCAGACATGACAATGAATGTCAACAAAACGAAATCTGTAACACAAATCGCTGTCAAATTGGATGCCGTTCTAACAGTCAATGCGCCGATCATTTCATTTGCACCAGAAATCAATGTATAGATCATTGTGAAGGAAGTGCTGCCTGTGGTCCAAACGCATTGTGTAATATTGTAAACCATAGAATCAGTTGCAGTTGTCCTCAAAACTTTGTGGGCCGGCCGACGGCTAATGTTGGCTGTATGAGAGAGTCTGTGTCATGTTCTTCGAATATTGACTGCCATTTTTCGGGTCATTTCTGTACTAACAATAGATGTCGTCCGACTTGTAGTGCAAATAAAGATTGTGCGGTCGATGAGAAGTGCACTAATGGCAGATGTCATATACATTGCACTAAAGATAGAGACTGTCCTTCAAGTGAGATATGTCTACAAAACACTTGTAATGTTGGCTGTCGTTCAGACTCAGACTGTGCTTCATCTGAAGCTTGTATTAACAACTTTTGTATCGATTCGTGTGCCAGTCGTACTGCCTGTGGAACTAATGCTATCTGTTCTGTTAGTCAACACGAAAAGATCTGTTCGTGTAAAGAGGGATCAGTCGGTAACGCATATGTTGAGTGCGTTCGAGTCACCACTTCTTGCAGTGCAATCGATAATTGTGGTCTCGGAAGTAGATGTGAGGCATCGGTTTGTCGAGTGGAGTGCAGTAGTGATAATGAATGCTTCGATAATGAAAAATGCATTGAAGGTCTTTGTAGTATAATTTGCACCACTGATGACGTTTGTCCGCATGGATTCGTTTGTGATGGCGGCAAATGTACGCCCGGCTGCAGATCAGACGCAGAATGTCTTACAACAGATTCTTGTATTAATCGAAAATGTCTTAAGGTTTGTGCGAGTCCTACAGCTTGTGGAACAGATGCCATCTGTAATGGAGTCAATCATCAGCCATACTGTTCGTGTCCCACAAAATTCACGGGTAATCCCAAAGTCTCGTGTCGTAGAATGGATTGTGTGGTTGATGTCGATTGTGATACCGGAAAAATTTGTCAAAACTATAAATGCAATATCGGCTGCAGATCTGATAACGGATGTGCTGATGATCAGAGCTGTATAAGTCTTCAGTGTACGAATCCGTGTATGTTTAGTGGTGTTTGTGGTGAAAGTGCTATCTGTAAACCGAAAGCCCATCAACCGGTCTGTTCGTGTTCGCCTCCATTCGAAGGCAACCCAACAATACGTTGTACTTTACCCGCCACTGAAGCCATTTCTTGCAAAGCAGACACTGACTGTTCGATCGATAAGTTCTGTATTCATAGACAGTGTATTACAAGATACGAATGCAGTGCAGACAAAGACTGTGCTGTCGGACACATATGTGTTAAAGGAAAATGTTTTACTGGATGTCGTCGTGAGGAAGACTGTGCTCTTGATATGACGTGTTATTCACAACAATGTCAAAATCCATGCAGTTTTAGGGGTTCGTGTGGTGTGAATGCAGAATGTGTTCCATTCAATCATAGATCGAAGTGTACGTGTCCTCCAAATTATACGGGAGACGCAGAAACAGAGTGTATAGAACTGCCCACTTGTAGAAAGAATGACGACTGTCTTGTGGGATATGTTTGTCAGTCGAGTAAATGTACGGTTATATCTGGCTGTGTCTCAGATAACGAGTGCAGACCATCAGAAATATGCGAAAACGGAAGGTGTAGTGACGGCTGTAGAAGTAATAGTGACTGCGATTTCACCAAATCTTGTATTAATAAATTATGTCAAAATCCCTGCACTGTCAAAGTTTGTGGAACTAATTCTCAATGTATTCCAATCAATCACGAAGGCATTTGTCGCTGTCCTGAAAGCTATACCGGAGACCCGACTCAATCGTGTCAAGTAGAACAGGAAGAATGTTATGTCGATAATGATTGCGGTTCTTCTAAGATATGTGTAACCAATCGTTGCATTATTGGATGTCGAGCTGATGCCAACTGTCCTTTCGATAAGTCTTGCATTAATAGAAGATGTACTGACCCGTGTTCTATACAGACTTCGTGTGGATTCAACGCTCTTTGCAAAGGAGTTAATCATAGGTCAGAGTGTTCGTGTCCGCCCAACTTTCAGGGAGACCCTAAAGTACATTGTGTTGAGAAGAAGCCCAGCGTTGAGTATGAATGTGAAGAAGACAGTCATTGCGCTCCCGGAAAGGTCTGTGAATCTCATTATTGTGTCTCAATTCAGAAGCAATGCTTTAGTGACACCGCTTGTAATCCCGGAGAGATATGCGATGACGGAAAATGTATTACTGGCTGTAGACGTGATTCTGACTGTACTTTCGATAAGGCCTGTTATAATAGCAAATGTGTTAACCCGTGTTCTGTTCAAACTCCCTGTGGACAGAATGCCAATTGTCAGCCAGTTCTACACAGACCTCAATGTCGTTGTCCGACTAGTTATGAAGGAAATCCTTATGATTATTGCAAACCAGTTGCTAGACTGCCATCTCCTCAATGCACTCAAGACAAAGACTGTCAATTAGGATATCTTTGCGAACAAAACACGTGTACAATTGGCTGCAGATTTGATGAAAACTGTGAACTGGACAGAGCATGCATTCATAGACAATGTTTGATTCCTTGCGATTATCCTGACTCTTGTGGTATTAATGCCCAGTGCAGTACAGTTGGTCATCGGCCCAGATGTTCGTGTCCGCCAGGCTTTACCGGTGACGCTAACATACAGTGCACTCCAGTTATAGTTCCCGTTTGTTTCCTCGACGCCGACTGTGGAACCGGTCAGATATGTGAAAACGGAAAGTGTATCGACGCGTGTCGTACTGACGATACCTGTTCTTACACGATGTCCTGTATTAATCAGCGATGTCAAGACCCTTGTAGTGTATTCGGTGCCTGCGGTAGAAATGCTTTGTGTCAATCAGAAAATCATAGAGCAGTTTGTAGTTGTCCTCCAAAACTCAAAGGCGATGCTTTTGCAGTCTGTGAGAGAGAAGATATTCAAGAATTCATTGGATGTGCAAATGATAAAGAATGTAGTTTTGGCTCCATTTGTGAATCTGGAAACTGTATCGAAGGCTGTCGTAACGATGATAACTGCATTCCAGATCAGGCGTGTTTTAACAGGATTTGTAGGAATCCCTGCGAATATCCAAATGCCTGTGGAATCAATGCTGACTGTTCTCCAAATGCACACAGACCTGTCTGTTCATGTCATTCTGGATTCGTTGGTGACCCTCATGTCGAATGCAGACCTCTTCAAGATATCAGAGAATGTATTCGCGATACTGATTGCGGAAATAGACTCGTATGTGAAAACTCTCGTTGTATTATTGGATGTCGTGATAGTCAGGGCTGTGCTCTCGAAGAATCGTGTATTAATAGAATTTGTCAAAACCCTTGCAGTCTTTTTGCTGTTTGTGGTCGTAATGCCATTTGCAGGCCATTCAATCATACATCGGTTTGTTCCTGTCCTTCAGGACTCAAAGGAAATCCGAATGTTGTCTGCACTGAAGCCCCGCCACAATGTCTTAAAGATAGCGAATGCATTCTCGGACAGATTTGTGAAAACACTCAATGCATATCTGGTTGTCGTCTCGATAATAATTGTCATGAAGACCGCGCCTGTATTCACGGCAGTTGTCAAAACCCATGTCTTCTGCCCAATAGTTGTGGAGTCAATGCTAACTGTCAGCCATTCAATCACAGACCTCGCTGTGAATGCATTCAAAACTATAGAGGAAATCCTTTTGTCAAATGCGAGCCGAGTATGAAATTCGATTTATTCAATTTGATTATTGTTCAAATGTAACAATCTTTTTATTTATTTAAAATCCAAATTATAGTACCCGATGATTATTGTGAACAAGACCCGGCCTGTCCTTTGGGAAAAATATGTGAAACTAATAGATGTATCGGTAAGTCATTGGTTAACTTTTGCTCAACTCATGAAAACTTGAAGTTTCATATTTACTTAATCTTTTTGTGGGATTCTTTTATTTTTTAGACGGCTGTAGAAATGATGCCAACTGTAGATTTGAAGAGTCGTGTATTAATAAATTATGTCAAAATCCTTGCGCTCTATTCGGTGCGTGCGGTTTGAACGCTGTCTGTAAGCCTTTAAATCACGATAGAATATGTACCTGTATTCCTGATTATACCGGAGATCCCAAAGTCTTATGCGAACGAGTATTACCTCCACCTGAATGCACAACTGATCCTCAGTGTCCACTCGAACATATCTGTCAAAATCAACGCTGTCTTTGTATGTTTATTATCTGTCATTCAAGTCTTTAGACTTAGAGTATTTCAAATAATTATTACTTAAATTGATTTTAAACATATAATCTTTTCTACAGATGGTTGCAGAACATCAAGTCATTGTCCAACAGATAAGGCTTGTGTCAGAGGAAAATGTATAAATCCATGCAGTCATAGCGGCGCCTGTGGTAAAGAAGCGATCTGTGCGCCCGCCAATCATGTGGCCATTTGCAACTGTCCCAGTGGTTTCAGAGGAGATCCAGATGTTGAATGTAGAGGTATGTTATCATTTTTTCTTAGTTATCAAACAACTTATTTTAAATATTTCCAAAATTATTAGAAATTCCACCGGAATGTCGAAACGATGAGGACTGTGGTCTCGAAAGAATTTGTTTGAAACAAAAATGCATTGGTATTCAATTGAAAAAAATTGATGCATTAATTAAAATAAAAACTTAACTGAATTTGTTTTCAAAACAGTCGGTTGTCGAATGCATAATAATTGTCCTTTCGATAAGGCCTGTGTCAATGGTTTCTGTCAAAGCCCGTGCAGTATTGGAGGCATGTGTGGAGTGAACACTATTTGTCGTGCAGAGAAACACGAAGCACAATGTTCTTGTCTTCCGGGATATACTGGCGACCCATTGAGACAATGCACTAAAGTTTCAGTTGAATGTGAAGTCGACAAAGATTGTGGAAATGGTTATGTCTGTGCTAATCAAGAGTGTAAAGGTTTGTATTATTAATGAATATTGTTTAAGTTGATTGAAATGTTGACTAAATTTAAAAATTGATTGAATTAGATATAAATGAATGTTTGAAAGAGAGGGTTCCGTGTGGTTCAGGTGCAAGTTGTACAAATCTACCAGGTTGGTTCAAATGCTCCTGTCCTATGCCTCTCGTTGGAGATGCTTATGGACCGACTGGTTGCAGATCTCCATTACCCGTTTGCTTTCGTGACGCTGACTGTAAAGATGAACAAAAGTGCAATCCTGTTACTCAAGAGTGTTATGGTAAGCATTCTTCGCATCAAATTATAGATAGTTAAATCATTTTTCAATTTCAAACACCAACCTGTATATTATGTATTTGATTATTTTTTCGATCAAATAACTTTCAACTTAATATTTAGATATTTGTTCGAAGCCCGGAGTTTGTGGCAAAGGAGCCCTTTGTAAAGCAGTCAACTCAAGAGCAGAATGTCATTGTCCTTCTGGTCATAGGGGAAACCCATACGTTGAATGTTCAATACGTATGTTTATCATTAAAATGGGTTTTCAATTAATTCTTAACTGAACACTTATTTATCTATTTTCAGGTGATTCGTGTTCCAGTTATGGTGATTGTCCCGGAAATCTCAATTGTTTGGGAGACTATTGCGGTTGTCCAAAACCTTTCATTCAATTGTCCTCATTCTGTATATGTAAGTCTTTTAATGAAATCCTATGCAAAATCATTACATTTCTATAAAACTAAATATTTATTTTTGTTGACCAGTGACAAGTGTCAACTGTTCGACTAACAATCCTTGTCCTCAAAATCAACAATGTGTTTATAACGGAGTAAATGATTTCAATGGATTTTGCATTTGTCCGCGAGGTTTCGTTATGACATCAGACGGATTGTGTAGAGATATAAATGAATGCGATCAACAAACGTTTCCCTGTGGTCCCGGAGCCATGTGTATCAATACTCCCGGAACTTATAAGTGCGCGTGTCCTCCAAGAAGTTCGGGCGACGCTTATGGAGAGGGATGCTTTGGTAGGGATTTCTTAAAAATCAAATTCTTATATTCATCTTATAATTATTTCTCATTTTAAACCCTTCAGTCGATACACCAAAACAGGAATGTCTTCACGATTCTGATTGTCATGAAGATAAGTCTTGTGTGGAATTCAAATGTATCAGTAAGTTATTCAATGGCTTCAAGTCTTAGAAAAATTAGAAATAACTTTCAATTTCAATTTACAGATCCTTGTCTTCAAGATCATGATTGTGGACAGAATGCAATTTGTGGTGTAACTAATCATAGAAAAGAATGCAAATGCAAGCCATTATATTTTGGAAATCCATATGAAATTTGCAGAAAACCCGTTGAATGTGTTTCTGATGTCAATTGTCCCGGAAATCTAATCTGTTTGACTGATAATAAGTGCGGATGTCCTCCAGATTTTGAAAGACAATTGGATTATTGTTCAAGTATTTATAATTTATTATAACTTCTGATATGCTTATAATATATCTCTATTGAGAAAAGGTTTGTAATAAATTTGAATTCAATTTTTATAAACAATAAATAGAAAAGAGTCAGAACTGTACGACAACAAATCCATGTCTCGCTAATCAGGAATGTATATTTAGTGGCACTGGAGGCGGATTCTGTGTTTGTCCGCGTGGTTTCAGACTCTCACTCAATAGTCTTTGTGAAGGTATTAACGATTTCTTTGAAAATATCCTTAGTTTAAAGAACTTTTTAAGAACTAAAAATTTATTTGTTTAGATATTAACGAATGCATTGAAGAGCCGCGAGTTATTTGTTCGAAAAACGCCAGTTGTCATAATCTTCTCGGTTCGTATGAATGTAAATGTTTAGATCAATATGAAGGCGACCCTTATAGAGAAGGATGTCGTTTAATCCCACCCCCATTGCGAGGCTGTCGAGTCGATTCTGAGTGTGGACTCACCAAGAAATGCGATTCAAGCTCTGGAGAGTGTTATGGTATGCATAAAATATTTAGATTTTTATTGATGAAATAATAATATTTTGTGAATGATTTGCAGATCCGTGTAATGTTAGGGGACATTTAGAATATAAGTGTGGCCAAAATGCCATTTGTAGAACAGAAAACCATCGGTCAGACTGTTATTGTCCGGCAGGTCATGAGGGAAACCCATTCAAACTATGCTTTAAGAAAATTGTTTGTGGAATTGACTATCACTGTCCCGGAAATTTGGTTTGTTTGGACAGTAATAACTGTGGCTGTCCACTAAACTTTTACCGGGAAAATGATTACTGTTTCATTAAATCTGAAAACTGTACGACAACAAATCCTTGTCCACAAAATGAGGAATGCGTTTACACCGGAAGTAAGAGTGGTTTCTGTGTCTGTCCGCACGGCTATGAATTCCATCCGAGCGGAGAATGTGTTGATTTGAATGAGTGTTTGCATGTAATCTGTGGTTCGGGTGCGCTTTGCAATAATAAGCCGGGAGGCTATGAATGCAGTTGTCCTGTGGATAGCATTGGAGACCCGTATGTCAAAGGTTGCAAAGAGATTGATGGATGTCGTTCTGTAGAGGACTGTGCGAACGATAGAGAGTGTGACTTAGGAAGCAAACAGTGCATAAGTAAGACTTAGAATTGTTTCGATTTATAAACTAATTCTCTAACCATTAAATTTGATTCCATTAACTTTAGGTCCTTGTTATATATGCGGACCTCATTCTGAATGTACAGCACGTGATCATAAGGCCATTTGCACGTGTCCTAAAGCAAGAATTGGTGACGCTTATGATAAAAACATAGGCTGTTATGTTGAGCCTGAAATTGAATCGCGAACTATTCCTCCTCCGTCTGAAATTCTAGGTATTAATGTTTGAAATTTGATTATAAATCGATCAGATTTACTAAATTATTATAATGAATAGTGATGTGTTTGGCTGATGGCGTTCAGGTGGCAGTTAATTTAGACCGATTCGATGGTATAATTTATGTGAAAGGTCACAGTCAAGACCCTCAATGTAGAAGATTAGTAACGAGTGGTGAGGGAGACTCTGTTGACTTCAAAGTACTGTTCGGTCACTGCGGGCTCATTCACGTTGACGGAGAGGCCTCTTTCATATTGATTATTCAAAAACATCCTAAATTAGTCACATATAGAGCGAGAGCTTATCATATTAAATGTGTTTATAATACCGGTGAGAAAACTATAACACTTGGATTCAATGTTAGTATGATTACGACTTCGGGCACAATTGCAAACACTGGTCCGCCACCGACTTGTATTATGTCTATCTGTACTCTAGAAGGAAAAGAGATTAATAGTGCAGAAATTGGTGATGACTTACTCTTGAAAGTTGACGTTCAGCCGGATTTTATATACGGAGGATTTGCCAGAAGTTGTGTCGCAAAGACTATGGAAGACGACGGAGAGTTTCAGTACGAAGTGACTGATGCTAACGGATGTGCAACAGATCCCAGTATTTTCGGAAATTGGGAATACGATCCGCATAGAAAGTCATTAATGGCTCGATTCAATGCATTTAAGTTTCCTTCGAGTAATAATTTAAGATTTCAGTGTAATATAAGAGTATGTTTCGGTTCATGTCCGCCCGTTAATTGCGAAGGCGTTGATGCGTACGGACGGCGTAGACGTCGTCAAGTCAATGATGAAGATCTAGTACTAACCGATGCCTTCAAAGAGGGGGCTCTTAGAGAAGAAATTATGGTTCAATCGAATGCTATTCTCACATTCGAAAAACGTGATCCTCAGCCATCACTGCCATCAATGAGTGGACCAAAAGTAGAAGATATAGAACATGTCTGTTTACCAAAATTAGGTCTTATAATATCGATGATTATAACAACATTATTAGCTTTGGTTGCGGTCGCAGTCGCCATATCTTGTTGGCTAATGGCTTATAGACGTAAACCAAAGCGTGCGGGACCACTCCCTCATCCTCCAGACTTTCCAAATCCATTGTATACAACTCCAGAACCAGTCGCAGAACCGTCACCTGATTATTACCCAACATCTCATAATATGTGACACATCGGTTCTCATCAATAGATTAGATCCTTTTCTAAGTCTTAAATCAAAGCCTAATTTATGAAGTGTTCACTTTTTTATTAATTTATCGCATCATTCAATCTCATTATCGATCACATTCTCATCAATCAATTCCACTATCATTTCATTTCTCTGAACTTATGCATTAGTAATAATTGGATTATTTCTGGTTCTGGTAAACTATTTAATGGATATTTTAGGTCTTATTTCAATTTTCTCAGATTTTGACCTGTTTTCTGGTACACATGCTGTTTGAGATGTTTGTGTGGCCTTTAGTGCCAAAATTCATTCCACACATCACTATCACAATCATAATTCTTAGTAAATTCTAACTTGTGTTCTGTATGTTTCAAATTTATACCTGAAAACTGGTCAACTTCAGGGACTCTCAATTCTTAACTCACTTCATAGTCCTATTAACTTAATATAAGTTTTTATAATTTTAATATTTAATTATAATATTTTTGATATACCGGTACGTGATTTAAACTGTTTGTGATTTTTTGTTTGCTATTTATATCATCGACTATTTTTTGTCATTTTAAGAAAACTAGTTTAAAGGCAGCTAATATGATATTAAATAGCAAACAATCAATTGGATTAGGTCTTACAGCTATGGCCGAATAATTACTCTATTTAATTGCAATGCTAGTGACAATTTTAAGGCAGCTATTTTTTATGTACGCTTTAATTCAATAAATTAATAAATTATGATTTTAATTACAATTTTACACAAATATCAATTCTTTCTTTTCATATCCATTTTCGTTATTCAGTTTTATCATTTAGGTTTACTTCTATTAAAGGTAAGTTCAAGATCTTTACCATACAATTAGTGTGAGAAATGGTTTTTGGTATAAAAATGAGTGAGAATATTATTAGTTTCTTTTCACTAACACGTAAGCTAGTGTTGAGCTAAAGCTAAACAGTTATAAGTTATATGAATTGAGTATGAACTTTATGCTAACTTGATTTTCAAAACTATTGATGAATGATAGACATATTTAAGAGCATACCTGCACAGAATATATCTGGTAACATCTGTAGATTAATTATTATAAGTTTTATTATCATTAATGTTTAGAAAAAATTCATTTTTACTCAAATTTTCAGCAAAAGAATTCTATTTGATAGTTATCAATATTACAAAATTGAATTTCAAGGAAAATTATTGATTAAGTCATTCAATATTTATTGGAAGCAATATAAAAGTTGTGATTGGTTTATAACTTTGATATTGCATCAAATAAATAGTTTATTGACATATAAGTTATATATTTATTCGATTTGTTCCCTAAAATGACTCGAAAGTAAGTTATTTAAAACTTGCACAAAAACACATATTATTTATAATTGAATGACAGTTCAAGAACGCATTAATCGGTCAAAAGATAAAAATAGTAAACATAACTTTCTCGAGTAATTTCGTTTTACTTGTTTATCATTTGACTGATTAAAAGTAATTGAGTGTCTCTTTATATAACACATCATTTCTTTATCAAAGAGTAAATATTTATTAACTCTTCTATTTATAAGCTTAGAAAGTGATTCAATTGATATGTTTTGATATAATTAATAAATAAATTAAAGTTCAAATAACTAACAATGATTAAGCATTAACTTTTACGTAAGCATTCGTTTAATAAATATAATGATATTAATATATTTTCAATAACTTATTCTATAGAAAATAACATTGAGAATCCTGTATTTCCACTAATTTCATGGTATAACTAATCAAATGTTTGAATGTTATTTTCTGTTGAAAAATTGGTGAGAATAATACAGTGAGGAAGTTATTAAAATACTCATAGGAAGCCTTTTTGAGCCATTTCACTCAGTTTTCAATACAGGTGCGAAACTTGAAAGGGATTAAGCAAAATATTTCTAAACAATCTTTATTAAGCGCAATACTTTAATTCAATATCAATAAATTTATTAAATTATTGTGATTTTTATAATTAAAATGCGTTATGCAATTGAACAATTTGAAC
>JAQFXV010000107.1:0-36442 GCA_034694065.1 Camisia spinifer
AAACTCAAAATTATTTCAAATTAATCAATAATTTAACGAAATTTGTATTTAAAAGTCAAGTGATTATTATTATAAACTTTATTAAAACTTAGTTTAAACTTAAGTTTATTGATATTTATCTATGAAATTATTATTCGTATTAAACTTAATAATAATAAAAACAAAGCAATCAATGACTGAACTATTGTTTTGTATGATTCGCGCCAATAATGATATCACAATTGCGCGCTTTTATTATTTTTATTATAAAATTAAATTATAATATTATAAATTTTTAATTAAATTCAAACATTAATGCAATTAAGGATTCACTATAAATTACTTTTAAATTAACTTTTAATCCTTTTCAATAATTAAATGCCAATATTTTTAACTAATACAAAATTAATGTTTTTCTAATGCAATAAATATATAATTACGTCGATTGAAAGTAAAAATTTTGGTCCCTTTTTGGATAAAATATTCAATAAAATCACTTTATTATAAATAATGTGTTTTTATACTATTATGAAATCAATATATTGAAAGACATTTAGACCCAAAATTCAAAACTATTTCCGATTAATATTATTGCAATCAATAATATTTTTGATATATTATATGGATATCTATTTCACAAAAATTTATAATCAAATTCACAAAAATTAAATTTCCAAAAACATCAAATAGTCTTTAATTGAATTATTTTTTGCCAACTTCTAAAGCAATAAAAATGAATTTAAATCAATAAGCATTTGTGTTAATTAAAGTAACGATATATTTGAACGAATCATTTCATATTTATCTTTATATCTGATACATCTTTAAGTTTTATATGAATTTTTGTGACAAAATGTCGTATTATTATTATTTGTGATTAAGAAAAAAGTTGATTAATATAACTAATGATAAAATAATATTGAATAATAATTTTGGTGAATATGTTTCGTGTATTAATACCTAAATGGGAATGTGTTTCGTCTCAAACAAATGGTAATCAGTTTGTTATGTATTTAATACAAGTTTTCAATACAAGTGAAGGAAAATGTGATACAATTCGTAAAAGATATCGTGATTTTCATAAATTAAATAAAAAAATAAAAAAACTGATAACTATTTCAGTATTATTTCCACCAAAAAAAGTGAGAAATAATATGAACGTGAAGTTTGTTGAACAAAGACGTGAAGCGCTCGAGAAATATATGCAAACATTATTGAGAATGAATTCAATCCCTAAAGAAGTGCTGGAATTCCTCAATGTTTCAAATGATCTGATTTCAAGACTAGAGAGGGAACAACTCTTACCACAAATTCAATTACTTAATAATAATATGACTAATAATATTGCGAATAATAATAGATCAAAAACAACTAATTCTCAAACAATAAGTTCTAATGAAACAGATTTAATGTCGAATCCAATTAGATATGAGTCTAATTCACATCCAATGATTGCTTTCAAGCATGATATCAATGATATTTGTTGTTTAACAAGTTCTCAAAGAAGTAGTAGTTCTTCACTCAATGATATTGTAATAAATGGAGTAATCGATGGCTTTTATTATTATGATTTGCAAGTAATGTGAGTCTCATATCAATTATGACTTAAGACATACCTGTAATCAAATCACATGACATGACATGACATGACACTACTTATACTCTACTCTAATCTCACTTTAAGTGCCATTAAAAGAATCTGAAAAATTATAACAATTTTTAGACTTAACTATTGTTTTATAAGTTTATAGTTTAGAAAAAGTTATATTAATATTAATACTCAAATGTTATACTTATTTATAATCAGAATATAATTGTTATTAATATCATATTTTAGTAAAAGTTATAGAAATTCACAATTAATTATTGATTTAATGAATTTTAGACTTTTTTACAATAAATACTAACTTATTATTATTTAAATGTTGTGAATGATAGCTATTGTTTTGATTTCCGATTCATTCAAATGTACTTTATTTCTAACTTTATTAACAAAAGTTTGTTGAAAAAAACTCTTATAACGATTGAGTGATATTTAAATTAAAATAGTATTAAAGTGTAAGCTATATATTGAATGTGTAAACGCATGATTAATGTAACCTAAATGGGTGTGATTTAGTGGTCCATCATTTGAACACAATCAGTGGGTGAGGGGGGAGGGGGAGAGGGTGGGGAATGAGAGGGGAGAGGGTGGGGAATGGAGTTTTCCAATGGCTTTAAGCAATGCCAGAATCGATACGGATTTATCCGATGGCATAGATTTTGCAGAGATTGCTAGTAATAAGAGAATAGCAAATAGAGAGTTGACGTTAGAGAGACTCCCCTTCCAAATGTCATTAACTTGACTGTATATATGGCTCATATCGGACTCTCTGCACAAATTTTTGTTGAACAAAGCTTTCAGTTTGTACTGTATATACTGTACTGAATGTATGTGTGTCTGAGTGTATGTGTGTCTGCATGTCTTATATTGAATGTATATGTGTTGGAGAGAAAGCAAGTGAATTGAGGTTGAATTAGTTGCTTGAAAGCTAAACTGAGCTACACTATCAACTCTTCAGGTGGGAGAATAGCAAACACATTAGCATTAAGATCGTATACATGCAAAATCTCTGCTAAAACTTCTCTGTTTAGCACTGTTGGAGTTCTCAATACAATATTTAGTTCTAAAAATTCATGAGAAGCATGTCTTCAGTCTGAATGCTCTTAAAAAACTTAAGCTTCAAATTGCAGAGTATATGCTTTTTATGATGATATATAAGTTTTGAGAAATGCCAAGAAATAACGCGATCCCATCGAAGGCAAGTTCATTTCATTTTTAGAGTTGTCTTGAATTCCCCCTCTTTTATAGTATAAACGACAATAACTGAATCGACTCGTCTTCTAGTCCTCTAGTCTTAGTTTTTTCGGTGTGAGCTCTAAATTGAAGAATGCATTGAGTGGGATGAGTGGATGTGCTGATCGATATCTTTCAGTTCTTCGCACACACGCAGCTGATTGCCATCGAACAAAATACCCCCCTCTTCCACCCCCTTTCATACCTCATAATTCCCCTTTTGTACTGATTGAATGCTTATTCACTGATAGAGAACGCCTATAATAGGCTTCTATTTTGAAAAGCTTTGCTTTTTAGGCAAAACTGAAAAAAGGACACAAAATTTGGACAAAATGATTATTTTTGGGGTTTCCAAATGGTTCCAAAGTTTTTAATAGGTTTTCCTGAGTTGAGTGATGAGTCGGATCATAATATAAAATAGTGAACTAAAACCCAAACAAAGAGAATGACTGCAATATTTCTCGACTATCTCTCAAGTTTAGCAACGATTGCAGGTGTTGTACAAACGTCTTAAGATATAGAAAACCTAAAGCCTATCAACAATATAAGTTATCAGGAATTTTTTAAAGCGTAACTTTGCCGCAAAAAGAGCCGCTTTGACGCCCAACCATTGAGGCCCAACTTTTACATACAGTATAACATATTATGCTTTTGACGCTACAATTTCTTAATACAAGTTTCGTGAATAGCGAATTCATGTTTGCAAATTATATAAGCGGTGCAAATATAAGCTCATATATTGATGGCTTACAGTCTCACTACTTACGAGCCTTAAATCAACAATTATTATGATAAACGCAGTCAACAGTCGAATAATTGCTCATTTTCTACAGTTTCTCTTTTTTAGCGAGAATATGAGAACAGAAATCAAGATTCCAATTATTTTTATTAATGAGTTTACTTTTATTTCGTTATCTATTACTTATATTTATGGAACTTTTATTTAGATTTTTTTTATCTTAAAACATAATTTTCAATAATGTTTTGCCACTTTTTATACACAATTCAAGTGAATAAGTGCTTAGCAATGCTGGAAATGATATAGTAATGAAACAGCATGTTTTTGCATCTTTTTTTTGCATCTTTTTCTCTATTCAATGCATGCGACCCAACAATCGGCAAAACTTGATTTCATAAGAAATTAATTTAAAGTTCACAACTGATGATAGTGTAACTTATTTGCTGTCCAAAAGCTACCTTTTTCATAACTAATCTCATTATATTGAATATGCAAAGCATGACTATTGAATTTTTATGCCCAAAATATGCCAAAAGATATCCCGATTGTGAACATAAAAATTCGCACCAATGCTTCCTATTGTATTCCACTCAATAGTATTTTGCATATCTACACAATAGGATATATTTTGTATTCACAAAGATTACTTAAAAAGATTTTATAACATACTCTATCGGGTCCACAAAGAGAGTGCCATTCAATCGAAAATTTGTGAAATTCGGGCACATCTAAACTCATTGGTTTTTCTGACAAAATATTTTTGAAATACATATATTTGCTTGAATTGAATTGTTTAGAGTTTTTGCTTTTTCAGAAACTCATGATTTTTGAAACAAACCTTTATGTTTTCGAAAATTTACGAAATAATAATATTTCAATGATTATTGAGAAAAAATTCACTAATGAAAAAGTTTTTGTATGTTTTATGATAAGTGACAAACATTAGTAAAAAGCGTAGAAACCTATCAGTCATAAGACACAGATTTAACACATTATTCAAAATACATACAAAAACTTTTTCATTAGTGAATTTTTTCTCAATAATAATATTTGATGAAAATTTTTATTAAATATAAGAAATGTTAGAAACCAAACCGTTCTTTTGATAATTGATCGTTAATCAAAATTAATTTTAAGATAACATTAAAGATAAAATATGACAAAAATTTATCAATTTGAGAAAATTAAACGAATTTAACACTATTTTCTTGACCGGTAGTTCTCCTAAAAGGATTCATTCTCTTTCCTGCGGGAAATTCAGCTCAATTTTGATTTCTCTAAATTCTCTCAAAAAGCTCAAGTTCTAACTCTGATTTATTTTCAACTTTAATTTTTAGATAATTTGAGTTTTGTTAAGAAGAAAAATATTAACATCAAGTATAACCGAAGTTTATTAAAATAATTGAAAACTGTCAAAAAATATTTGAAATCTGAAAACAAAATATTTTCTAATTATTTGATTATCTATTTTTATTCTGATGGATATTCAATGGAAACAGCATTGAAACTAACATTAAATTTAAACTTAAATAAAAAAGAAAGTAATTTAACGAGTATTTGTCTATATTGTTGGCATTGTATTAAATTTGACAAAATTAGCTTAACTTATACTTAAGAAGATAATATAATATATAAAGTTTTATACTATGATTCATTTGCAAATTCAAATGATTCCCTAACTTTTGAAAATATTTTGATCAGTTTGTCATTTATTGATTATCATTAATAAGTTGATGTGCAGTATATATAATGAAAGACATTATTATCTGTTGCGTGAGTCAAATGAGTCCCAAAACAATACTATATTCACATTTATTTATTAGTATAAGAATGAGATTTAATACTATTTTATGATAAAAAATTATAAGTTTTATTTGTGAACTATATTAAGTAGAAATTGAGTGCCATTTATTGTCCTATTGGTAGAAATGGTTGATATCTATTATACTTTTAAAAAGAATAAAATACAATATTGTTAATAATTATAACTTATTCTTAATCAACTTTTGAATACCTAATTAAAAATTTACATAAATTATATATTAATAAATAGAAAAGCAATGATTTAGTGGAAAATTGAAATCTGTTTTCAACAATAGAACTGTTGCTTTTGTTTCCTGTATTTCGAATTTTATCACTCGATTGAATAATATGTTGATAACGATATTGCGAATGACAAAGAAATAATAATTTCCATTCTATGAGTTAAACTTAGTTGATATCTAAAAGAAAGTTGAGTTAAGTGTTTGCACAAATTTGAGTATTAATAATAATTTGGAATAAATAATGATTGTATGTATGAGTGAATGGAAAAAGTTTGCTTAGTTTCTATCGTATAGTGCTATCGCATAAAAGCCAAATTCTTTAATGTAAACTCAAATAATGGCAGTCAAGGCCTACGATTCGCACTTCGAACCCAATAGCGTCTGAGTAGTATTGAGAAGAATTGCACAGAACTGTTATGCATATTTGCCATTTAAAAGCGTCGAATGTGATCCCTCTCTAACTTAATCTTTGAAGCAAAAGTGGCAGACGGGCAACTCTCAGGCTTATAGCGCCAGATAAATAGTTATATATAAGTATATATACGCGTATATCTATGTGTCTATATATGTGAATCTATGTATGTATGTGTGTATGTTTGTACTGTATATGTATTGAGAGCTGTGGTGAATATTCAAGTTGTTCTCTCTGGTTCTCTCATTTTTATCGAAAGCGTGACACTGCAAATGCTCCAAATTTATAGGTTCTCTCTATTTTCAAAATAAGCATTACTTTTACCTTAACTTCTGTTCTCCACATAGAGTCGACCAAACACTGCATATATAATAATAACTATTATAACGCTATACACAGCTATACAGTTAAGCTCACATGTTTGAGACACGAATATCGTACTATACGTACACTTAGTTTATCGATTCGGTCCACAGGCCTTTTGGATTAAAATAGTCAACATTAGACTCAATAACGTATTGCACTTTCTCTCTACTTTTTTATATCTTTCACTATTAAACCTATAATACAGTCAAACTAACTCTTAAGTAAACTATTCAGTCTTCCAATAATAATTCTATTCACTGAAACGCCTTGTCTTCAAATCTGAAAAACTTCACTTTTCACTCATATCTAACGTTACCTTTTATAACCTTATCATTAAGAGTACAGTTCTTACCATCACTTTAAGGGTGTCACTCATTGTGCAGTATCACTAAATTAAACTCATTCTTTGGAATTTGTCCTCAAATTTACTCTCGTTTTCAATATTTTTTCTTTTAAAAATACATCATAATTCATCCCTTATTAATTAATTCAGGATTTTTTTGTATAACTAAATAAAGTCTCTCATTTTTAAAAGTTATCTGTTATCACATCTGTTATTTCAAAGCTGTATAAATTCCTTTAATTTCGATTATTTAATATTTTTTTGCCTTAATTTGAAATTATCAGTTATACTATCAATAGTGATATCATAAATACGTACTGAATTCCAGAGAAAAGTATTTAATTAACGAAATAATTCTCTTTAGTATTTAAAACTAATAGATAATATATTTGGAAATTGAATTTTTGAAAAAACAGTTCAAAATTAAACGCTTAAAAAGTTTTGGGCTTCGGAAGAATTTGCTAAAAAATAAAAAACATGTGTAAAAACTAGGGTTTCGACTATTTCTACTTTCACTGCATTTGAAGGCACATTAATAGGCTCTACCTTTTGTCCGAATGCAATCCAATTATTTCAATTATGATAAAATGTGTTAACTCAATAAAATATGTAAATTCATTGACTAAAAAATCAATAACTTCATAATCAAGTTATAATTTCTTCAAATATTTGAAATCATGTCTCAAACAAAATAAAATGATCATCTGTTAAACTATGTAAACCTCAAATATAGTAAATAATTTTTTTCAAATCATTATTACTATAAATGGATTTTTTAATTTAATAATTAAGATTTCTATAATTTAATGCCAACTTTTAAATGTTTAATTTTCAAAAATATGATATTGTTTTAGAAATATTACTCAAATCGATGGTTTCTCTTCAAAAATTTGAATTTGAATTTTTTGAGATTCAATGATTTATCCGAAATTAACTCAAATCCCTGTATTAATCATTGAACTTTCTTCGTACAGATTAATCGCAGTAAAAATTGTGCACAAACTTATTAAGTTTTTAATCAGCTATAAATACTGCTGTTTTACTAAAGGATCTTTAATTTTCATCATTTTAATATTTTTCAACTTATTCCCTAATTTCACAATAACTATTAAGTTCAAGTTTATAATCATACAAAATAGAAATAATGTTTTCCTATCTTAACTCACATGTATTTCAAAGGATTCAATTTAATTATTCTTGAATTTGTGTGAAAATACAAAAGTATATTGAGTCCAAAATTTTAGACCAAAACATTGAAATTATTCTAATAAATCATAATAACGTTCAAGAGATACAATATTTGCACAATTTGTTTGAGTCAAATCTAACAATAAAACCCAATCAATACTATTGAATGAAAATCAATATTATTAAATATTTTTATTTATATTGTAATCAATGAACTACTCAAACATTATTCCGTTCAGTAATACTTAATATGGCGTTAATATTCAAAATAGAATAAAAAGACAGAAAAACCTTTTCCTAACTTTAAAGATTTACATTTTGTGTTAAAATTATGATCAATTACATCTCATTAATCATTTATTTGTATTTATTTCTACGTTTAGTTTTCTTTTTGATGCTATTTATAGCTGTAGTAAAAATACATGAAAAATGAATTAGTCTTTCAATGTTAACAACGTTTTGTTTTAGTGATTGCTTTGCCAGAAAAGTGATGCTCTTGGCTTTGGTATGATTCTAGCCTTTATATAACAAAATCTAATCTTCTGATCAATCGAAGTTTGAGACAAATTTCATCGAATTTATATTTTTTCCTCATAAACATGTTTTGTTATTTATAAACTTCTCGATATAGACTTTTTTAGATAAATCGTATTCTTATTAACACCAATTCATTGTTGAAATTTGAAGAAATGAGAAAACATTGAAAGTTTGACAAATTGAAATTTTTTTTTCCAACTGAATCCTGTTATTGTGTGTTTAGATGACTGAGAAATAGACTGATCCATGCGTTCCACTATATTATGCAATTATGGGCTTCATATCGAGCAAAAGCTAAGCTCAAGATAACCCTGAGATCAACGCTTGAGCTAAAACTCATGTGAATATACAAATCATTAAATTCTATAATCAATCAAATTTTTCTCTAGTGATTAACTGCTTAATCAAGAATTCAAATTTTATAATAAAATACTTTGAATAAAAATTGTTTAATTGTGTGAATCATTTTTGAATAATAAATTTTATTCAGGCGTTAATGCTTTTGTACTTACGAGTTAGCGATGTTTCAAATAAAATAAAATGACTTCAAGTGTTTGTGTCCTTAATTAAGAGTTCATGATATTGTTTTATTTTATTTTATGATTTTTAAGTCTGTAATTTAGTTGTAAAGAATTTTATGATACACTGAAAAGAGTAAAATCAACTTTAAGTGAATACGACTTTAAGCTCATTCACCTCTTATTTCCTGTACAATATTTTTCATCAATTGATGTTTCGCTGTAATAAAGGCTGTTATTCAGGGCTTGATCTTCTGTTCAATGAATTTTCGATTGTTCAAAATTACAATTATTCTGGACGAAGAAAATTTGAGCAAAAAATGTTAAAGAGAACAAAATGGTAAAAATTTGAATACTTGATTGATTTTGTTTTTTGAATACATATTCATAGATAGAAAGAATTAAGGCTAAGTTACATTACTCTTAAATTAATGGTCAATCTTATTTATTTATTTGGATACTTCATATAATAGTCAAACACAAGTCAATTAAAGGCAAATTTTATACTCTTTACATCCATTGATTTAACAATTACTCTATGATAATGCCATTCTTTACAGGTTTGTTCGAATCTACATTTTTTGTTTTTGAATAGAAAGTGAATTTATAAATTGATAAATCAATTAGTAGTAAAACAAATAATGTTATTATACAGTACAATTGCGATCACTTTTCATCAAATCCCTAATATTATCAGCAATAATGATATTGTATGAATTGAATGAAATACATTTTTCTGTAGTAAAGTATATAAATTTATATTTATCTGATGTTATTTCCGTAAAATAGTTTTTCAGTGAGTGTTAAACAGTTAGACTAGTAATGTATAGCTTATAATTCTTTCGAAAAACTAAATCTCATTCTAGTTAATGTACAACAAAATCAACAAATGACTCACTATTTGTTTCTGTGATTTTTTGTAATTAATTTAAAAAAAAATATTTAAATTGGAATACAATAGAAGTTAAAATTGATTCTGTAGTTTCCGTTTTTGATGGCCTATCATTTGATTCTATATAAATACAAACCTTCCGTTGAAGATAATATTAGGTCATTCAAAATTGTGAAATAGATTTATTACAGATATTTCAAGTTATTTATTACTATTTTAGTCGTTACAACTTTCTCTTGAATGAAAAGATCTTTATTAATGCAAATTTGATTTACTTGTGGATTGAGTGGGTTTGAAATTGTTAATGTATTGTAAGTTGAGTGGGGAACAGGTCCTAAAAAATATGGTCTCTTAGTTCGAACCTCTGATGTAAATCTATTTATATTTTGTTATGTATTGGTAGAAAGTATGCAGAAACTGACAAAATAAATACTTTGACTTTTCAATCTTCATTAAGAGTGAATTGGTTGGTGAAAAGAGAATAATATTATATAAGTGTGAGGTATTATAAGTTTAGGAGACGATTGAGTAAAGATAATAGTTAAAAAAGGGATATGACATAAATACTGTGGTGTTATGTGAGTTAAAATATACAAAGCTTAGTAAACCTAAAAAGGGCGAAATGAGAAAGGAAGTGGAGCGACATAACTTACAAGCCATTTTGGGAGTAGTTGTTCAATGCTTTGCAGAGTTGGCGTTATTTTGTTTGCATTTTGTTTGTGGTGGTTTTGCAGAGATGTTTACGTTCGCATACAGTATAGAGTATAATATAAGTTGGACTGACTGTGTTGTTAAGTTGGTTGAGCTCTAGTATCCGTACCTACAGTCAAATGTTCATATATGATGAACATGAGCTTTGATATCATTAACTTGTCACTAATAATTGCAAATGGAGGCCAGTAACAGATGAAGGGATCCGTCGTAAATGTTGAGCCCTAAATATGCTGTATTTTCGATGAGACTCAAAAGACGTCAACAACAAATGCGGCGAAACATCAAAAGATCGGCTTTCGAGCGCTAATGAAACACTCCTGCATTCGAGTTTCTTTACTTATATGAGTACTGGTATACACAGCAATTGCAAAACTACATCATCAACGAAGGAGAGGCTTCCCCTTGAGGTACTTCCAGTACTGCCAGAAGGGGTTATTCTCGTATTTATTTATATGTGTGCCAAAACGAATCGACCAAAACAACTAAAAATTATGTATAATATACTATTATAAAGTATTACAACATTTATATTTCATTTCAAGTTAATGTTCTCTAATTCTCGTCTAATAGATGTTCAATATAGTCGACTGAAGCCATTATGCACCTGATCTCTAGTGATCTCAATAAGAAAATAGCATTACATCGCATACAGACTATGTGTGCAATAATTGTGTGCACAATAAATTGGCATTTGTTTGAATTTTAGTCAACGACTTTTCTTCAGCACTTCAATGGTATTGCGACCCAACTCACTGTCGATGGCGTGCAATAAACGTGTTCTGTAACGTTCTGTTCTTTTGCGATACTTTCTATTGTGTCCGCACCACTAACTTTCGATTCAATGGATTCAAATTCACTCAACCTTTTCCTATATAATAACTTATTTCTCTTATAACAGTAATGCATATTTTCAACTACTCTAACTCTAAATTAGTAGTCATTTTATTCTCTATACTTGTAATGACCATACATTTTATCCAAATCAATCACATTTTCCAATGCCATCATTTCATACTGTTCTGTGTATTCATTCAATTTTCAATACTTTCGAGTTATACAATTACTTCTCATAAAAAATATTCTTTGTTTTTCACATCAAATTATTTGTCAAGAATTAATAATTCTTTAAAGTTTTCAAATCTAATGAAATTGTGTTGAATAAAAAGTTGTATTTGAGATAAAATTGATTAATCAATGTTTTGTACCTTAAACTTATTTATAAAATTACGAATAATTCATAAGAAGAATAAGAAAAATAAAAGTAAAAAAATGAGAAACATTTATTTATTCAAAAGTGTACTACAAAATAGCCCTCTGTGTAAATTGACTGCCTTTTATGCTAGTGAAGTAACGCTAGCAATGCTGGCAATGCTGGCAATTCTGTCTAACAGAGTAAGAGCTACCTTACAGTACTGGTTTTGTATTAGCAGCAAAAGAACTAAAGCATCTTCGCATGTGTTTTTACGATCCCATCCATAATAGTATATACATTGAGTTGAGCATAAAGTGAAACAACCCTTGAAAGAGCGCATTTTGGTTCGATCCCGACAACCGATATCTCAGCTCTCATGTGAATGGATGAATGGGTGAATGTACAGAATATGTATAGAGGAGTCCAATACGCAAACTCTACTCTCAACTGCCTAAAGAATAAAACGTGTGCCACTATTACTGCTGCTCATAAGTTGGTTCAGTTTGTTGTTTCTGTTGTGAACGGCTGGTATACACTTGTGGTTTTCAAGTTCTCTTGTTCTTGTTTCTTGTATTCAAGGATGTCTTAACCACCGTTCTCTTTCACACACATATATATTGGTATAGAGTATATAATGTATAAGTTATAAGTAATACTTTATACAAAAATACATTTAAGTGCTTTCAGACAGTCAAGACTGACTGATTGAAACTCTCAACCAAATAGAACAGTAAGCATATCATCATTATTGTCATCAAATTCGTCGTCATCATCATCAGTAACATTATTATCATCTCTGGTCTCTCATTGCATTGTTGGATACTATCATTGCAATTCTCAAGTTATACACTTTATGCGTCGCTTCAATGAAAGCCCATCTCACAAGTTTAGGCGTTTTTTTATGTAAGTCATTTGATTCATTTCCCTTCAATGCTAACTTTTCCAAAAATAAGGTCCGGCAGCAGCTTTTGGTCTTTAATGATAAGTTTTGACTTCAAAAAGGCAGTGAAGGCAGTGTAGCATTTCGGAGCCATCCTATGTATACAGTTTGAGCGCTTCAAATAGTGAATTGTGATCAGTAGTGAGTAGTGAGCTATAGTCAGTACTCAACTGAATGGTCCCTCAAGCGAACTGCACCAGAGCCTGATTATAAGCTATGAGCCGCAACCTTTCCTATATCCTCTCTCTTCCCCCTTCTCTCTCTCTCTCTCTCTCTCTCTCTCTCTCTCTCTCTCTCTCTCATGTTGTTGTAATAGCGTTCTTATGCCGTATAACTTATACAGGTATTCATAGGCACTTATACATAAGTTATGCTGCATATGAGTTATATATACCTGTAGTATAAGCTCATAGAGAAATATACACTATGTTCAGGTTATTTCCATTATCTTTAATCTTTATAGGCGTCTTCAGATACATAGCTAGCTTTTCGTGACTTAAAATTGGTTCCCTTAGGTTTGTGGAGCCAATAAAAAATAGATTTAAAAGTTTTTTGTACTTCACCGCAAGTAAAAGCGTTTATAACACAGGATATTAATACCTAATACAAAATGTATATTATAAAAGTTGAATCATTTTTTATGCAAAACTTGACGCTAATAATTAACCTCCGATGAGATTTTATATTAGTTCATTAGTATTATATGCTATAGAACTAAAATGTCACGCTTCCTGACCATCAGTATAAGCATAGTGTTGACACATCAGACTGCCTAATACTAAGGCTGTTTTGAAAGTTGTTGCAGTTGTTGCTGCCATAGAATGTGTTACAGCTATAGCTTCTATGCATTTATGTATTGTATGACTATGTGATGGTCTAGCGATATGACTCGCATTTAAAATACTTCCTCTTGGGTTCATCTTTAACTTTATTCGAGCATTTAACAGGCCATTGCGCTTATGTAAATAATAGCTAACATTTATATACGCCACGAACTCAACAATTCCTGAATATTTTTTTTGTTATTCAAAAATTACAATCTATTTAATTGCTTGGTTTTGGTTACTCTCGTCAGATATAACTTATTTTATCTTATTTTCTTGAATTACTCGACGCGCAAATGAACTTCTCTTTGAGTAAACTCACTATTCAACTAATACTTATGTATAATTTTGTGCTTATAAAATATAGAGACTCTCAAACATTTTTGTTCATACCATTTAGAATAGCATGCATTGAGTGAAGAGTACTTTTCTTTATTCTCTCTCTCCTTATCATACACTCCCCTTACACTTGATTTACCCCACAGTAAAAGTTTTAGACCTCAATTTGAAAATGGTTGAGAACGCTTTTCAGTGGCTCTAAAACTCTATGATAAAAAGCACACTAGTTTTGGGATTGTCTTTAATTAGGGCGAAATACTCTCTTCAATACTGGTATAATAATACTCTATCTATAATATCAGTAACTGTTAGTATAAATATGCATAAAGTGTCATATGTATAGTCGCATCTAATTCTAACCTAAAGATAAATTCATTTTTTCATGACTTTACAGTATTTGTTTCTATGAGTGTTTTGTTTTGAATGATACCATCTTTGTCTTCGATATTTCCTCGAGTTTTTGTAGACCTTTTGCATTAAAGAAATCATTTATATGAAAAACTAACACAATGTTTTAGATTCAAATACTTGTTTCTGATTTTTATATAGTTTAGACAAATTTTTTCATTTCACTATAAAATTATGTGTTTTACAATTTGAGTGAATTTTTGAAACATCTTATCATAAAAATAAACGAAACTTAATTAATTCAATCGTAATTTAGTGCTTGAATACGAATTATTAATCTATAGTGTTAGTGATCAATAGTTTTACTCATGAGTCAGGTTTTATTTTGTGAATACAATTTCAGTATAAATGTGTAGCAGAACTTTCTGGTTTACACAATGCATGTTTTTGATTGCGTATATTTATACTGTAGGTGTTATTACTATCAATAGTATACTGTAAATGCAGCTCAAAATACAACTCTCATATGTTGGACTTTGCGATTCACTAAACTTACTATCAATTCCACTCTTATTATCAGACACATTGAATTGAGGCAACAATTATTATTATTTTCTACCTTCTAAAGTATTGCTTAATTTGAAATTTAGGTAATTTTTCTGCAAAATATATAGTTTTGTTATCCGCGAGAATTGGTTCACAAAGTTTTGACCACTTTATGTATGAATATATGTAAAACTGATGATTAAAATGAGAACTGAAGTAATAGATATAAGTTAATTGCCACTGAATGGCATAGTATAGTATAGAACAGCATTGTTAGTAATAGTACGACATTGAGGAAGCGAAACTGTGCCGTTAACATTAGCATTAACTTAAACTAAATATACTACACAACTATGATATTATACGGTATATATAAATGACGCCAACTCTAACTCAAACTGCAACTCGATTTGAAGCGTGCCTCTAAAATTCATGTTAACCATCAGACCAGCATTTGACAAAAGTCAAAACTAAAGGAAGAGAAGGAAAGGCTGCTTAGAGTAGAACACTATAAGCAACTCTCTGTGTATTATCGATCTCAACAGTTATATATGCTGGAGAAGAGATAGCACACTAACAGCAGCACACAGTATCCGCACATATATATAAATATAATATATATCTAGAGTATATGCTGGTATATATAATATATGAGTTTGTCTAGATATATATGTATATATTAAACTGGTAAATGTGTGTCTAGATATATACAGTACTAGACAAAGCAGTCAAGTTATAACGTAATATTGCTTATACTCTCTTATACATAGGCAACACATACACAAAACACACGCAACCAAAAAGAGGTGAAATGCACTTTTCCGAACCATTCCAAATGTTCGAAGCATTTTTGAAGTTAGAGAGCAAAGTAGACCCTATATTGTATAATGCGAACTATGTCTCATACATTTCAGGCGATAGCGTGAACAGCAGTGACGAAGCAAACTCATGAAAAACTTCTTTTGCAAAAATCTCTTCAACATTTTCTCGTTTGTACTGTTACTGCATAATACAGTATCACTAAAACTTCTCAGAATTAGATTTTTTCTCTTCTGCTGCGTTTCTCACTCTTAAGCAATACATTCACGAGTTAGCTTAGAATCTGAGTTTTTGAGCACATTTATGTTGAAATCGAGAGATATGTAAAGCTACCAAAAATTTGCACCAAAGCTGTTTCGAGTAATGTATGTTTGCAAACTATTTTTGAGTTGTGACGAGTCTAATACCATTGCTTGCAAGTTAGTATTGGCAAAATGCTTGAATACAACTTTTTCAATATATTCTATGTATGCGCAATGGCTATAACTATGGTGTGTCAATGTATGTGTGTGTGTCTGTCTGTCTGTTTGTGTGTTTATACACACTATACTATAGAGTAGAACCAGAGAATTAGGAATGAAGAATCTTTGTGTTCTCAATATATACAGTATACAGTTGTATAGTTGAAGGTCGCAATGCTATGAAAAAACATTGATGTGAACATACAGTGCTCTTTCAATATAAAATAAGCTTATAAGGCAATAATGTTATGAAACATTTTATTCTTTCTAAATATGAATAAATATAAAGAGTTTGAGCAAAAATAGTCAAATTCACATTCTGAGTCTTCTGCTAAACTTTTATAGTTTGAGTCACGTTTTTGTGTGGGTTATTTGGTTCTAATCACTTACTGATATGGTGTGCTGTTTAGCACTAAAATTATCAGTAAAAGAGCATAGAATGCTTTTTTATCATTGCAATGCAGGCAACTATTATGAAAGAAATTTTGGAGCTCCTCTCAAATTGTGTTTTTTGTCGTTATATTATCACAAATATAGTTGTTTTCTTCATTCCTTTGATACTGTTTACTCCATTGCCGGATATGTAACCAATGGTCCAAGAAGTGAGACCGAAGTTTCTCTAGTTATATATACTGTATATCCAATTGTTACGAACGAAAACAAAATGTATACTTTGACAAAATCTCACCAATGATTGACAGTCTTCTATATTGGTTGGCGTCACAAAATAAACACTTCGGTGGTCCGAAATGCAGTTCTCTATATCACAGAATTGTACATGTATTATATGAAAACAGCAGCTTTGCTATGAAATAAGCTCAAGAATTCTGAGATAAGAGCCGGCGAGTGATAACGCTTAGAGCAAGTCAACCAGCACTTTGTTTTAGGTCTACATATTATGCTCAATACAGTTTCTCTTATGAAAAACAATTCAGATTATATACTGTGATAGTGTGTTTGTTAGAATTATATTAAACTTTAATTAATCGATTCGATCTACTATTTCAACACAAATCTGTTCTTTCATTAATCAAAATTCTTTCAAAGATTAAAATCTAATATTTGAAATTTTTGAATTTTAATTTAGTTTTCAAATTTTTGTCGATACGGAAAAACTTTTTTTGATTGATTGGTTGATTCCGTTTTATAAACTTTTATATAACGACTAAAATATAAGTTTATGTTAACTTTCTTTCATTGGATGAGTTATCAGTTATCTATCACTCTCTTATTTTATTATAAGTATATATTTTATTTGTTATCCAATAAATTCAACACTAACTCTACGATCACTTTCACAAAGTTATACTCAATCAAAGTTTAAGTTTTTCAATATTTTCATTCAATTAAGAATGGGTTCGAATAAAAATTCGGAGGAAAATCACATTTAAATGTTAAAAAAATCTCAAACATACTGTATGTTTGTTAGACATAGAATTATTGAAAAAATACTGAATAATACAATTTATTAAAATTTCCTAAAAAAGTGCAACCGATTCTCTGACTCCGTTATAATTGAAAGGCGTTCTCTTATAAGCCGTTAATGTTAAGTGTGATTCAAAGTGAAGATAAAAAGAAATTTCTCTCATATCAATCCTCAAAACAAAGAATACCTTAAAGTATGAAAAGAAAGACAAACTCGTGGGCATAAATTGGAGCTTAAGAATTGCATAGAAAATTAGTGAATTATAGACCTAATACTTATTTGTATTTTTCTTTTGCACAGGAGAATAGCGAGTGAGAGCTTTGTAATTTGGTGACCATTACTCTTAGTGATATTGCCAAAGGCGAAACTGAAGACCGCACCCTAACATGTATTATCCGAGTTTCTTTGCGAGCGTCCGCCCATTCGAGACTTTGCATGCAAGAGAAAGAGTCGATAACCCACTGGATTTATCAGTCAAGCAGGCAGTCAGTCGAGCAGAAGGTCCAGGTTGTGGTCCAGATCATGATGACATTCAGCTAATGCTTGAACAACGTAAGTTAGCTGTTGCCGCCGCTGCCGCCGGACTCCCTTCAAGGCCTTTAACACAACAAATGCCACTCATGGCAGCTGAGATGTACGGATATAAACCTTTTGGATCAGATCCACAGTCGTGTCAAATTCCGGGCACAGCCGCCAGTCTATTGAGTCAAAGTCTGGTAAATACTTACTGTACAAGTGGTTCTTCAGGTCCAGGCGTTAATCATATGGGACTAATGCCGGGTCTATTACAGCAAAGTAGAGACACATTAACACTGGAAGGACCACCGCCTTCATTAACACCATATTCTATTGATCCATCGTCTTTACCCTATCACATGAGGATTAATAGTGCGGCCGCAGCCGCCGCAGCGATGGCTATAAACAATGCTAATCAAAGAGCATATTTTGGAGCCGGAGCTGTTCTGCCACCACATATGACGGGCTCATTCGGTGCAAGTTTGCCACATATTTCCTTATATACAGATCTCTTAAATGATATGACAAGACGTCCGGTGGAACCAGAAAAGGGCGTCTTCTCTACCTTGCCTTCTATGAGATCTCCAGCAGAGCCCACAACCAGATTCACAGACCACCTGCAAAGGCTTAGAGAACAACATCTCCAACAAAGCAAGTGTTCGGGTCCATGTTGTTTACCATCTCCAGGACACGGGACAAGTGTTCAACATTCACATTCTATGGGTTCGAGTGCTACGAATGGCTGTAACTGTGGCTGCAATATTTCGCTAATAATGCCTAACAATGTATCGGCACTAATGATACCAACTTCTGCTACAATTGCAGGATCTCATACCACAACACCTGTTTCAATGTCGATGTCATGCAAAGATGCGTGCAATAGAGATATGATAGTAAACAACATCAACTCAATCAACAGCCACAACAACAGCAATAATAATATCAATATTAAAAACAATGACAGTAATAATAATTTAAACTTTAATGATAATACTTGTTCTATAAGTTGTAAACCAATAGAATCGAAAGAGTCCAATGAGTCTCAACATAGATCTCATTTGCATATTGAAAGTCAAACACTGCAAAAGCACGACATTAAATATGTATCATCTCTTCATTGTGAGACTCAGTCTCATCCAAAGCCACATTTATGGAATCCATCGCAGACTAATCAACCTCTACTCTCACAATCTGATTATCATAATAATAATGTTAAACAGACAATCAGCTGCCCCACAAATCACAATAAAGATAAGGAATCAGAAAAATGTGGCGCAATATCTGCTAAAATCCTTAATGACAATAAAAATAATAATTCCGTTAATAGAAATATATTATGTGAATCTCATAACTCTAGTACTAATAAATTTATTAACAAAGAGACACTTTCTTCTAATGAAAGTATTTCTAATAAAAGTCCGAAATGTGTAACAAAAAGTGAAACTGGTATTTCTCAAACCAATGTCTATTCTGAAAGTTCGAGAGAAGTGATAACTATTGATGAGGATTGTGTTGAGACTAAATCTAGAAATGTTGTGCTTAACAAAAACGAAAAAAGATCACTATCTCCTTCTCTTCCAATTGTACAGAATTCAGAAAACTTGCTGAACGTTATTAGTCATAATAGTAATAATAAAAATAATAATATGAGTAGTAGTAGTATTAGTAATAGTAATACCGGTATTATTAATAATAGTAATACAACTATAGCAACAGATATCCCAACAATAACTGCAACTACGACTGCAAGTGCAGGAGCCCTCACATCAACCTCAGCCACATCTATGAGCTCAGCCTCAATGTCAGTCATGACGCCATCAACAGCAACAGCGGCTTCAATGGTATACAATAACAATAATGTTCGCGACTTTTTGAATCAAAGCAATGCAATTATTGAAAGAGCGAAATCACCTCAAGCAAGAACTCACGAAAATCAAGTTGGAAATAGTGTTGGCAGTAGTGAAGGATCACTCGATAATAACATCCTGAGCAGCAAAAGTATTGCAAACTCAGCACTTAGTGTTCAAACTATCCTGAATACTAGTAATAACATGAATGCAAATGGCCATCAAACCCAACAAAGAATAGGAGCACAAACTCAACATTCTAATGAAATTAAATTGTCTTCACTTAAATCATATTTTGGAGGCAAAACATCAGGACTGAGACAACAACAACAGCAGAAAGAAATCGTTGAGCAAAGCGATCATCAAATACATAGTGAGCTGACACAGAAAACAAGTCAAACTCCAGAAAGTGCAATAAGCGTCAAAAGTAAGGCCATCGCTAGCAATATAACCAAACAATTGAAAGACTACAAATTGCTTCCCAAAAATCAAAACATGAATGCAATCGATAAAAATAAACGGCAGCCAAAAGAAACTAAAACAGTGGAAGTGCAATGTGATGGACCTGATTGGACACCCATTGTATTACCGGCACAACTGAAGAACAAATTACAAAAAGTGATACGAAGAAAGATGTCATGCAGTGAATCCAAAAACAATAGCACTACTAAACAATTAATGAATCATAAAAAAGAATCGAAAAAGAGAAAAAAATGCAAACAAAAACATACACATAGGAGTCATAGCAGATCCCGTTCTTCTTCATCATCTACTGTTTCGAGCAGAAGATCAACTCCAGAGAGGAGAAGACACTTATCATCATGTAGTGACGCCACAACTGGAAAGTCTCGTAAACGATCAATGCTTCAGTGTTTAGTCAACTCTGAAGGATATGTTGCCGACAAAATTAAGAAAACGAGTCGTGAACAAAACCTATTTGCATCTGACCCCTCACAACTTGGAAGAGAAGAACGAGCACTACAAGTATGATATATAACAAACTGCTTAACACTTACATTACTCTCTCTATCTCTATCTCTCTATACTGTCAAAGTTGCGATCTTTTCATTCAATGTATGTGTTAGTCATTGCTATATAATTACATTTAGAAATACCAATTAGTAGTTAGTTATTAGTTATTAGGTTCAAGAGTTGCAAATACTTTCATTTTCTTCAAGAGCTTGGATTCAGAAACAAAACAATTATTAGTCTAATTTCTGTCATTTGCCTCAACGCTAATGAGTTGATATCGATTTTGTTATTTAACTCGAATTGGTATTCCTTTTTTCGACGCGTGTCCTTTAGCCCGAAGGCAGTTCTTTCCCTATTTCTCGTACACATCATGAGATTTTTTAGGGGGTTGTTGTCGATGGCTTTCCTGTCTTTTTGATGAATAATGTTTTACTTAGCCATCCCTTTTTGATGGGGAAACCTTATCAGCAGCTTATAGTTGAGACTAGAAAGTCAGTGCACACATAGCAGTACAATGTGTGGCTTCGATGCGATTCTCTTTACAGTCTCTCTCTTTCTCTCTCACTCTCTCACTCTCTCCACATTAGAGAAAGAAATGTTCTTTACATTCAGAGAGTCTTCATATACAGTACACACATAGAGAAAGAGAGCACAAAACTATAGTATTGTATTTATAATATGCAGTACTGGTAGAGCGGAATTCAGTTTAGTTCTATCAGTAATGTGAAAGTTCTACATTTGCCTATATGTGAAAGTGTATAGCAAGCTATGGGGGGCTCTAAAACAGGAGGAAATACAAAACTAGGCGAACGCACAGGAGGTTTAAGGCTTTAGAACGGAATTTACGATTAGGGGAAAATGCGTGATATGGAAGGCATTACTCAAATATACGAAATATCAAATTTATTGAGCCACTAATAATTAATTGCGATGTGGCCCACATCTAAATAATGTACTGATCGGATAAACTCCACTTACAGTCTTATGGGGGATAAGAGATGAACCACCGAATTCACTAAATTTAGGGAACATCTCTCATACTAACTATCATTCTCTTACTTTCAATCATTCACAAATTAATTCACTCATGCATTCTTATAATTTCAAACGAAATATTTAGATTTGTCAAAATATAAGTAGTTTTACTAACATATAGTTCATATAATTCAGCGTCAAATAGATGATCCATTGATTAAAATAATGACGAGATATACAAAGTTTTTACTTTCACGTTATGACAAAATGATGCATTCATAGAATTTTAGTTCTAAAATACAAGTCGATTAGGAAGCAGAGGAAACTTTGTAAACTATATAGTTTCATATGAAAAAAGTTTAGTATATTATACTTTATAAAGAATTGCGTACTGCTATAGACTGTGACTTAGAAGACCCGTTTTTCAGCTTATAAGTATCATTTGCATTCTATATATTCCACATTTATTATAGTATACAACTTATATATTTTATGTAAGTTACGCCACTCGTACTACTACTGTGTTCCTTGTACTGCACCCTAATATCATTCCGTACAGTTAGAAAAACAAATCCGATACTTAACTCGTATAGTAATTATTGATAATACATATCCTTTTTGTGATCAATTTTTTCTGAACTTGAATCAAACGAAATTTATAATTAACCATATTATTGATGAGTTATTGGTTTTATTCAAAATCTATTTGTCACAAATGAACTTATCACAAAAAATGATGTTTTATTAATAGTTAATATAAGTTGAGAATTGGATCTCTTTTTCTTTCTGTACGTAACTATTATATAGCATAAGATAAGTTTCATATAAGTTTATACAATATATATATATAGGGCATACTTAGCGTCAAACTTTACTTTTAATGATGCGTGAGATAGAGGCAGAGGCAGAGGCAGAGCACACAGCACTTTATGACTGAGGAGACATAACACGCTCTATGTTTCTTATTGTTTGCATGTCTAATGCCAAGACTAACTATTCCTGACGATATGAGATAGAAGTTTGTTAATATTTTATTGTTTGCAATTTTATTGATTGGTTTACTTTTTTCTAAATATTAGCGAGCGATGAAACATTTTGAAGAACTACAAAAACCTTCAAATTCAGATAACACAGTGAAAAATAGCGCAGAGGTAGGATAGGAGAGGCTAACTATCTTTTTTGTGTTTCTCACTCTTTTAGCGCGAAATATTAATCATAGCTTCAATTTTTATGCAGGATTACACTATCCCACAAAACTTCAATAATAACAGCAACGAAAACAAAAATTACAAGATTAACACCATTAATACCGGTAGCATTCATAGCACTAATGAATGTGAAATATCCAGTAAGTCTTCAAATAAAGTGAATTAGTTATGCATAACGTTTATAAGTTATAAATTATAACTATTCACTTATTTAAACATTCATAAGTCAGACATCAGATTTATCATTTAAATGATAAATAAAAACCCAAATTTTTTCTTTCACAGAGAATAACAGTAAAAAGCATCAAAAGCTTATCGAATCGGTTGATAATGAAACCAAAATTAAAAAACAGCCCTCAGGTATAATATTAAGATTTTAAGGCTTTTTACATAAATAATTGATAAGAAAATTTCGTGTTTGTAATACAGACTCATCAAAATCTCATAAGAAATCTTACATAAATCTAGAAAATAATGACTCGGAAGAAGTGGTTACAAATACCGATTCAATTGAATCGTCGAAGAAAATGGACGCCAAAGCGAAGCGCAAACTGAGGCAAAGAATATTAGAGAAACTATTACACGAACACAATTCTGAAGACGAAGCAGAAGGTGTAGATCTTAAATGTAGTAAAAAGAAAAAAGCAAAAGTAAATAAGAAAAGTAATGATAGAGTTGAGAAAATAGAAGAAAAGACATCAGAAGAAAGTGTGGCAACAGTTCAATGCAAACAAAAGAAGGTAATGAGAGAATAACTCAATAACACCTTTTTGAAATGATAAGCTTATGTCTCACTATAAGTTTATCCACTTTTGAGTAAGAATTATTGTGTGATTTTGATTCTCACATTTGTAGAGAAGAGAATTGATGATCATATTATATAAACTAATACTCTAATAGTCTAAATGTTTGTATATATTGTTCAGGCAATAGTAACAGTTCGGAGACGACGCTTCCGTTCGGGTCTTGATATGATACGACACCCGCATCGACGCAAAAAATCGCGGGTCAATCAAATTCAAGGCTCTAATGCACGAAACAAAGCTACAAATGGAGAGGAATGTAGAAATGATTCGGCTTGCGATCTAAAGACCAACGAAGAAGCTTCACATAAATCGGTAAAACAGCCATAACTGGCATAACTGACATAACCTCCACTCGATAGTGACTCACATAGGCTCACATAGTTTGTTATATTATATAAAGCATAGTCGGCGTGAACTAATTCAGCTGCTGTAGCACTCACTCTAGCACTCAACTCAACACAAAATGAAGTACTTTATGTGTTACTTATTTATAAATATATGAAATAAGTGTATCGTATATAGTATTCCATTTTAGCGAACAGTCGACCCCAGCTTTCAAGCTATGAAACTCTCACTATAAGGCCTCGCCATTAACCAAATTAATAGAGATATTGTTTAAAATAAGATTCTGCTTAAGCTTATCAGTTCTTATCAGATATACAACTCATTCCTTTTTCCAATACATACATCATATCAAGAGATGAGAAAAAATGATATTCTAATTAAAAATGCAATTATAGAATATAACTGATAGAAAACCTTTGTTTGCATTGTTCTTATGTACAGAACTCGGAATCGGGAAACGCATCACTGCCTACAGAAATGAAACGACTTATGGTTAACAAAGCATTGGGTGAAACTCTACTACATAGGGCAGCGAGAAGTAATCGAAAAGTATGTGCATTTTTGGCAAAAATTAAATATTAGAGGCTTTTACTGTTCGTCTAATATATGTCGTTCTTTCACTCCTCACTTCTAGGATGTCGTCAACTTTTGTTTACAGTCTAACACATGTGATGTTAACGCTCGCGATAATGCAAACTATACTCCATTACATGAATGCTGTACTCGAGGAAATTTGGCGATTGCACGAGCACTTCTTCAAAACTCCGCTGATGTCAATGCAAGTGCCGCCGGTGGCATTAGGTTAGACTTCTTCTTCAGCAACTACTTTCATGCAACTAAACATTAGCTAAAACACCGCTAATGTCAGACTATCGTTCACTCAAATTATTAGCTTATAACTTATGTCAGCTATTGCTTCATCAGTAGTTCTTTGCCTATCGATTATTGTTAGTTCACTATTCGTATAGTTAGTATAGAAAGCATTTTCACTTTCTATTTATTTCTTGCATTCATATCCATCACAAAACATAGTCCACCAAAAAAGAAGCACAAATTTTTTGATACACAGTTCAATTTATTTATGATCTTATCATTTCATTGTTAATATGCATTATTTTGTGTGCCCTCAAAAAGTTCTTACTTTTCTAACATATCATTTACTCTGATTTATATATTTATTGCTACTATAACTCCGATTAACAATTGTATCAGAAATGCTATACAATTTTTATAACTTATGAACAACTATTCTCTTTTTGAAATATTATTTATCTAATGAAAGAAAAGTATCTTTTTGAAAACATTAGAGTTTGTTTAAATATTCAATCGATATTTTCGATTATATATTAATGTAGTTGAGGAGTAATAATGAGATAAATATTATATTTTAGGCCACTTCATGACGCAATTGAAAATAATCACATTGAAGTTGTGAGACTGTTGTTAGCATATGGAGCAGATCCTAATATAAGTGTAAGCATTTTAACATCAAGTTTTGATCATTTAGTTTTATTATTGTTTTGGCAAAAATGAATCATTGTTTTAAAATTTGACTTTTATTAGACTTATTCAGGCTTAACTCCACTCAAATTAGCGCGTTCTAAAGCTATGGTCCAATTTTTAAAAGGTATTTCTCATAAGATTAAGTCTATTTTCAAATAATAGTAAAACACATAATAAATTTGAATATTGTATAATTCTATACTTAATATTATTTTCTCGAATTAAGGTTTTCTCAGTGATATATCAGGAGATAATCAAACGGTTGATTCTAAAGAGAAAGTATTGTTGTGGAAATTCAATGGTTCATCTAATTTGTTCGGTATGTTATTTATGCCAAGTGTAAGGCAAATACTTTTTAGGCCATACTCTATAATAATACCTTATTGTCGAGCAATCGTATAAATATGAATATTCATTCGGAAAAACGAAAAATGAGAGAAATTGAAATAATGAGAATAGAGAGTCGGCGAAGAATAAAGGCCTTCAGCCTTCATAAAAAGAAGATTCAAAAAGCAGTGTAAAGTCTCCCCACTTCCTGTCGTGTGACGTGTGATTGGAAGTCATGCAAACACACAATTAATGCATTCATTCCATTCATAATTAATCCGTTTAAACGGCATATTACAACTTCTACTTTAATTATTGCATAGAATCAGTTGAGGTGAGCCATGTATTGCGTCTGAATCGCAGACAACTGAGTCAGAGTCAGTCGAGTCTAAACATTGCTAGTTTAGAAAAGTGCGCGTGCATTGTGTGACTTCACCTCCGGAATGACACTATAATCAGCAGACATAGCGTTTCTTCAAAGTTATTACTGTCTCTTCAAAAGAGGGACTTAGGCTTTAATATCAAAATCAAATCGTTCATGAGTGTCATGAGTGTCTTTTCTGTTCCCACACAGACACTAACGAAACGGGATTCAATGTATTCGATGGCTTACCATCAGATGGTGATGAGGAGGAGTCCGATGACTTCCTGTTCGAGGTTAGCGACACCCCTTTGGACCCAACATATCGGTTGCCTAATTCACGCACCAAAGGGTAAGTGCTTTTGCTTTTTTCTTAATTTTATCTGAAGGAAGTTTATGCATGCGATGCATTTCCAAATGAAGTATCTATACTGTAGATTTACTCTTAGATAATAATGTGCTTCGCTTTTTATATTTTTATTTCCAAAATCCAAATGAGTATATGATGGCTAAATAATGACAACTTGCTTCAGGACGGAAATGCCATCTGATTACTGTCGAACTCTTTTTATATCTTTCAATTTATTATAAACTATCTCTTATAGCTTCAAATCAAAATTATTCCCCATTTTTTATTTTATTTTCAAATCATTTATAATACTAGTATTTCTTTGATTGCGTTACAAAAGTTAACATCATTTATTTAATTAAATAATTTATTCAATTTTATTCTAAAGACCCGAAAATCCCGTGAAATACTAGTTAGTAAATCACAAAAACCTTAACTTTAATGATGTTTTAGAACGCGTTTTAATAATAAGTTTCAACAAAAGAAAAATTTCAACTAATATGAGAGATGGATTCCCAACACATTAGTAATAAGTTATAAGTTTAGATCACTTACAGATTATTTGATGATAAGAAATAATAAGATTTGTTAAAAAAAAATTTGAATAAATAAAAATAAATTTTGGATAAATTTAAAAAATTTAAATTGAGGTTTGAATGCGTTAAGCTTGAAGCTAAACATATGTTTTACTGAATTTCCAATTAGAACTCAAATATTATTAGAATTCAAGCTATGACAACATGATGACAACGTATTAACGCTATCCTAAAATGTCAGTTAACTTTTTCTTGTCTGATTGTAAAGTTTTTTTCATCAAATTCGGATAAATATTACTAAAGGAGCTTTAAATCAAACGGTCTAATAGAAAAATCTTATTTACAATTAATTTAGTGAAGAAATATACTAATAGTTAATTTTTTCAAATAAAATATAGTGTCGTTTTTTAGGAAAAATATCGATTTCACTGTTTATAATATAAAAACAAGAATAGAGTGGTTCAAAAACACTTCATTAAGTCTTATACTGTAGTGAAAAGTTTCATTTTATGCGAAGCGTAAATATTTCAACATAAAAATCTTAATTTTAAAAATAAATTTAATGTTGATTTAATTATATTTAAACATAAATTATTTGAAGACAAAAATAGTGATTTAAAAAGAATTTAATAAAAATATACTCTGCATTTGCAGGTCAAGCAATTTCCTGCGCTTATCAGATGTGCTGAGAAGAACATGTCTGACAAAGGATGAGTTTGTGAAGAAACATTCGAATATAGAAATAGTGACCATTCCTAGACATGAATTGGATAATGTGACTATCAGTCAATTATTAACTACATCAAGAGTTGAACAATACTACAGTACTAATGATTGTTATACAGTAGACGTCGTTCACTTGGATGATAATATTAGAAATATTTTAGGAATAGAGACTATAAGGTTGAGATAATCTGATCTTTTTTATTATTATAGATTATATGATCTCAAAACTTATCAGTTAATATAATGTTGAAAATGTGTAATTCATTTGTGCCAAAGAATATGTTAAATTTTCATTTAAATTTTGAACTGTTTATAATGAACATATTTTAAATTATCATATATTTTATGAATTGAACGAATAAACATGATTAATAAGATTTGGTACTAATTTAATTGATTAAAAGGGATGAGCAGTAAAATAATATTATGAACTTTCATCTTATTTCTTATTGGAAAGAGAATCTGCAATTCAGAATCAGTTGAGAATCTGCTACAGAAATAGTAAATGCAATTAATGATAGTATGTATTAGCGAATAGTCTATATTTTCATCGCCAGATTCAGTGCTGTAAAAGCAGTAACAGAGTAAGCATCAGATCATGTAAACAACATAGGAAGAGATGCATTACTTTTATTACTCGCAACGCTGACCATTCGATCCAACAGAAGACGTATGTAAAATCAACTCTTGGCCACATATATTACGGTATTCGCATTACATACTAGACATACTACACATTACACATTCTGGTTCGCTCCCAGCCTTTGGGAGCTTGGCTTCGATTCTCATTTATTTACGAGCACAGGAGCACATATCGACTGACAGTCTGTTGTAAAATTCACGCCACAGCACGATATGACTAGTGGTATATATAGAGTGAATTTTCTCTCCAGAGAATGCTCAGTGAATACTCTCTCCTGTCGTTTTCATCTAGAGATCGAAATCCTAGTAGCGAAGGATGATGTACTCCAACTCTGCTTTGCAAACTGCAAGCTCAAACTGCGCCCATTTCTAACGCTAACTAATTCTAGCAATACTTAAAATGCTAGCCTTACGAGTTAGGAGTATCTCAACTAAATGGGAGAGAAGAGTGAGAGAAACAGAGACGAGACGAGAGAGAGAGAGAGAGAGAGAGAGTGACTCTCTGCATATGCTTGTGAAAGAGAGTGTGTATGCATACACTGCTTCATATGAGCGAAGCAGACATGAACTCATGTTATACTCAGTTATTTAACACATTGATGTGCGAGAGTGTAAGATATTCCAAATGCAAAAAAATATTCTTCATTATAGTTATTTGGAAGTTAAGTGAAATGATACGGAAAATGTTCAATAAACGAGTTATTATTACTTAAGAAACAAAAGATGGTTATTGAAAATATTAATTAACTTAATGCCCACTAAATGAATGAATCGTAGGCTTTATGTGTCATAATTTTGTTCACTTTTTATGAGTTTAATTGAGAAAATAAGTGGAATAACATTGAAATAAACGAATGATAACTAATTTGTATACAAATTATTTCAATAATTGAATACTAGGCTTCATTTGAGTCCCTTATAGTTGAAATCGATTTGACACAAATATTTGAAATTTTGAAATATATCCATAAACTAAAGCGTCAACTTTTGAAAAACCGAGATTTCTTTATTCAATTCAAGTATATTGTTGTTTAAAGTGTGGAATCTTGTGTTATTGCAATTTCTTTAACAAGCAATAGTTGGGAAAAAGTTGGGTTGCGTTCAATTTATGACACTGTTTGGAAAAAGAAATTCGAAAAAAAACTCTATTAAACTTCAAGGTTAGGTTAGATCTTAAAGGTAGAGCTGCAATAAAGGCAATTCACCCTCTCTTTAGTCCAAACTTTAAAGTCGAAATGACATGAAATAAGTATTCACAGCTATATTGATATAATATTTTCTCAAAAAAGAAATCTTTGCTCAACATTGAGTCTCTCTTATGATTTAGTTATACAAGTAATTTATAGCCACTCTTTATTTACTCTTTATATTTGAAGTATTTAAACATCTAATTTCGAGCAATTAATTGAGAACAACTCATTCAAAATAAAATTTGATTTAAAAAACTCAATGAGTTTATTTCAAATATGAGAAAAGTTATAATTTATTAAATTATTAAAACAGCTTTTGTGCGAATAATAAGTTAGATATAATTGATGTTTAAATGCATTTGTTTATAATAATCTGCTAATGATCTGTTAATTCAAATGATTCTAATGATTATAATCGTCAACAGCAATATATTGTAAATTAAAGCAATTTTGAGCCAATTAAAATCGATTCGACACCACTAATCATTGCTATCCACTGATCTGTACAACCAATAAAAGATAATCGCCGTATGCATCAAGAGTTCAATTACTAATATATTGACTCAAATTTTCTATAATATAACAGGCGCTGAATTGCAGAACAGAATACTGTCACACAGTGTTGTTCAGAGGGATCTCTGTTCTGAGGAAATTACATTCAAAAGAGAATAAAATTAAGATTTAAATCAAAATAAGAACAATAATACGATTCCAATTATACATTAATAATCTTATAACAATGCAGTTCAATATCTATTAAATATTATTTCTTTTTGTCTTTCATTTAACTCTAATTTTGATTATAGAATCGATAAAATTTCATAATATTTCAAATTTCTTATCAATTGAAATATTATTTTCAAACTTGAAATATTGAGAGAAAAATAGATTTTATGCTTCTAATGAAACTGATATTATATGGAATCCTATTTAAAAAAGCATAAAATTTTAATTTAAGATAAAGTATATTTTCATTTATAGTCCGATGTCTTCCAAAAACAGTGTTAGACATAATGTCGGGAAATTACGCGTTAAAATTGTTTCCGCGTAATTTTCGGTAAAATTCTGTAAAATATTTCTATTGGATATTTTGTAATTCGATTTCAAATTTCTACTGCATTACTATGAATGTGATCTTCAGTATCACTGCATATACATCGGTATCAGATATTTGAGCATAATTTTTAGATTTGAAATGTGGTTTTGATCTTTAGATTGAATTCTAGCAAATTAATCCCACATCATTTTCAATATTTTTTGGCAGTATTTCCAATTATCAAATTTCTAATAACACTTTCAGGTTAAGTTTCACCGAATTTTAGACTCAAATTTCATTTTCTAAACAGTGAGTGTAATTTTCCGTAAAATAACAGGTGCAAAAATTGCGTGATTATACTGTTCCCATCTCTAGACATCAAAAATTAATGTTTTCTTCAATTTCTGTTTTGAAAGCTGAGCCTGAAAAAAATCATTTTCAACACTACAGAAAAATAAAATATCGGAAAAAGACCAAACCTGTAGGGAATTTTAGATTGCATTACTGTAAATCAATTTAATCATTAATACTTAAGTTTAAAAATAAGGGGACCTTAACTATCAATCTGTTGAAAGAATAAATAAATAGTAATAAAAAACAAACACAAGTTCAAATAGCATGCTTTCTATCTATTTTCTGTAACTCAGTTTCAGGAACAAGTTGCAAAAAATGTATAAATCATGATCTCAGGCAATAAAAGGCATTTATTAAAAACTTACTCAATACTTATTAATTAAAGACAATTAATTTTTAAATTCCAATTTTTCTGAATTAGTCCATTAAAAATGGAAATTTCGAAAATTGATTTCTTTATTTTAACGAATCAGTTATGGTTTATTTCATTGATGATGAGAAAGTTTCGATGACTTATTTCTTTGCTAAAGTCAATTCATTGTTTTAAACTTTAATAACCATTTAGTTCTATTGAAATAAAATAGAAAATCTTTGCTTTACATGAAAGTATTCATCTAAAAGCTTTCGGATATTTTGTTTTTTTAAAGTAATCTATAATTAAAGTTTAGATATATTTTTTATATCAAACGAAGGAAATAATTCAAATATTGCTTAGTCTAGATTTTTTGAAGCTTTATGGAAATCAAAATGTCTGTTTAAAATTGAAATTCCGTTTAATACAAGTAATATATACTGTATATAAAATTCTATATTCGTATTGCAAAATCAAATTTTCTCGAACTGAACGCTTTTAAAATAATTGTTTTCCTCATGACTCAAAAATTAAATATTATAATTTTCGAAACTATATAATCGGAGAACATTTTAGCTGAAAAACCTAATCATTACAAAACTTTTTCAAGGCGTTTATTGTCAGGTTTCCCTTTCTTTGTTGGCTTCTCTCACTCTCCCCTCAGTCGCATACTCTCTCTCTCCCTCTCTCTCTCTCTCTCTCTCTCCTCACTCTCTCTTTATGTTAAATTAAAGTCTAGCGGAGACGGGATTGTATTTTTACGAGAATAGCAGCTCTTAAAAGAGACGCTGAAAGTAACGATTCAACAGTAAAAACAAACCCATATAAGCGGTATCATTATTCTGAGCATAAAAAGTTAAAATTGATTGACAAAAATTGATACTTTTGTGCTTCTTATAAAAAATGTCCAATAAATAAATTTAATCGAGTGAAACAGATTCAACAGTTTTAATACTTTAACTTTTTATTCAAATATTGAGTATAAAATGACACTAAAATGTTAATAAATGTTAACCTTATGTGCTTTAAACTGGATGAAAGTCAATACAAATGGACACAAAAGAGGGTATAAAAAGGAGAAATCGTTTGCTATTCAATTGAGTTCTTCCCAAAACCCAAATGAGAATTAGTTTTCTTCTGTTTATTGGAAGAAATAAAACGCTTTATTGGAACAAATTTTTGGATCGAATAAGTTTAGATTCAAACAAATTGATTAATGATTATGATTAAAATAATAATAATTTAATAATAAGACAATAAAATGATTGAAAAAGATAAGCGATTATTTATTTGTATTTTGTTTTATAAATTGTTCAATAAATACATAGAATTTCTAAATAATTAAAATTAAATAATTTTAGGCATTGAACCAATTGTTAGAAACACTTGAATGGCATTCACTATTATTGTTTTGATACAAAGTTAGTTAAAGTGAAGGTAATTTTGATGAAGAAAAGGCTGCACTCATTATAAGTTAAAAGAGAGAAAAAGCATATTTAATGAATATTTTACAAACTGTCATAAGTTGTATTAATATGAAAGCAGAGACCTCTCAAATGAGGAGTAAATTTATACTTTCTTTCACAGATATGCGACTAGAGATGTATATTCGCAGTGCCCGCGACTGTGTCTGCTTTAGTTGAGTTTAAATAACAATTATATTAATAGAGCGGACAATTAATTTAAATGATTCAAAATAATGCCATATAAGGTGATGATGACCTTAAGTAATCTCAGTTCTTATCACATATTGAATGAGCACTTTTGTTGATTCTCAATATTAATTATGAGTAATTAATTATTATATATTAATAAACTTATAACAGATTAGCTATCATTTAATAGTGAATAACGTTTGTTCAAACCTTAGGACCTCTTCTAAAATAATTCTGAAATTGAGACAAATTGTTTGCTAATCGTATTGAGAGAATTATGATCACAAAAGTTGATATCTTACTAAAATTGCTGATTAATAATGTTTTATCATTGAAATTATTGAATGTGTGACTTTATGTAACATAAATGTTAGAGTAAGTTTGTGTCACACTTGAGTGCAATGCATCGCCACTTGATCTATGATTTGTATTAAATATAAGGCACACCTAAATTAGCATTTAATTGATTTAAAAATTACATTCAATTAATGATCCCTAAACCTCGTACTTGACATGCAAAACATTTGTATGTGTATTGAAATCATTTTTCAATAGTTATCCCAAATAACACATTACAAATTCGGTAATGCATTAGTCAACAGCTCAAAAGCTCAGTTGAAATTCAATAAGAAATGAATTTGTACAACAAATCGTTTTTTACAAAATATCAGATGAGGATGAAATTAATCAAGAGATCAACCATTGAAATAAAATGGCAAGTAATGCAACATAAATAGGGTTTCTGTGATGGGATTCATGTAATTATAAGTTATTTATAAATATATACAATACACATACAAATTATATAATTATGAGTTATAGTAGAATTTTATACAAGAGAAAGACTAGAAATCAAACTTCAATTCTTTAAAACGTAGCGGCGATGCAAATGGCTTTGGAAGCAAAAAATTCTCGTTAATCTAATCCATAAAATGATCACTTATTATACTTATAGGGCTTCGACTATATTGTATTGCTATGAATAGCTTTACAGCAATAGAACGGCAATAAAAGTTGTTTTTGTTTTAATTATAGATCATTATATGTCAAAACGTGTGTATCTGTACTAACAAATTACCCCCGAAGCAGCTTTTTATATAGAAAGGTCTCTGCAATTACAAGTGATACCAATCAAAGAATTATTTTTTAGTTTGGTTTATATTGAGAGCCCAATTATGAATCACAGAAAAGAAGTTGATATAAAAAATGTTAAATTTTTGAAACATTGAATTGTGAAATAGTATTGTTTGAATGGATTACTATTGACCATAAACTGACTTATCATATGTTTGAATGCAGCCAAAAGATGTTTGATCAGAAAATACTACAATAGTTAATGGTAAGAATGCCATACTTTTCAACTAATAATACATTAGAATAAACAGTTTTTTAAAAGCAAAACCGCTCTGTTTATAATCTTTAAAATTTGTTCTATAATTCATAAATTTTCTAATTCTTACGTTTAACTATTTAAAGATTCATCAATTCATCTATAAATCCATTGATCGAATTCAATTAAATTGATTCTAAAGCTGCACATAAGTCAGCCATTGATTAGAGTAGTTTTGCTTTAGCCGTAACTGTAGTTGTCATCCCTTTTATGTTTAGTCATATAAAATGCAATTATTTAAAAGATTGCATGACTAAAAAATGACATTTATATGTTATATAATAATATACCTGGAGGTGAAGGGATGACAAAATTTAGAATTAATAACTTAAAAACATAGACAAATAAAGCCCAGATATTCTCAGCTACTAATAGTATAATAGTATAGCTGTATAACTAATACAGTATAGATATTATAGATATTAAATTACATAATAGATTGTGCAGCACAGCGAACAAGTGATCTTTTAAAACTTTTTAGTATTAGAATTTGTGATAATACCTATTAATTGTTGAACAAATATAAATCCAAAATTTTAAAATACGTTTAGAAAGAAATGTCATTTTAAAAGTTTGACATTTTAATCATTGGTTAAGCAAATTGTTGGCCAATAAATAGCTTACGTTTAATTGAATATTGGATTAGTAGCTGAGAAAACGTATGCAATACTAGAACTTTAACAATATAGTTATCGCTTATTCAACTTAAAAGGAATTATAAGTCAACAGTCATTTAAGTTCACATGAAATAGAGAAAAATTAAAGAGAAAATAATAATTTATATCTTTGAGATTCAAAATGGAATGATAGCATTATTCATGTGTGACCTCTGCTCATACTTTTTCTAAGACATTAAATTATAATTTAAACCATAATGACTGTTGAATTAATAAATATATCAAATAAATCAATTGCCCCACCAGTCGGGTCCAGCAGTACCTGAACCATAATTTCCGCCATAAGAACCACCGCGAACTGCGACCATATAGTTAGGCATACCTGCGTTCCCATAGTTTTGATAACCAGTTTGTGCTGGAATTGTACCATAATTTGGACCATTTGACTGACGAACACCGCCTACATTTCGAACACCATTTCCACGATCATTAAACTGACGATAATCTCGTGATCCAAATCCTCCAGTACTATATCTATTGTAAAAACATTTTCAGTTATAATTTAAATTAATTATAATGAATTAATGACAAGATTATGATAGGATGTGAAAGAAAAGCATAAATACCTTTTAGAATTGTTGCCATATTTGCGTTGACTGTTAGTCCTCTGTTCGTTTTGAACTTCTTTGGCGACAGTCGCCAACCAATTGGGCAATTCTTGTTTTGTTTCATTGACCAGTTCTGAGAGGTCGACCGCCATATTCCTATTTTTATCATTGAAGAAAGAAGTGGCTAAACCTAGATTACCAACTCTTCCAGTTCTACCGATTCTATGGACATATTCTTCTATATCAGACGGCAAATCAAAGTTTATAACATGTTTAACATTTGGTATATCGAGACCACGCGCTGCAACAGCAGTCGCCACAAGAATTGGTGTCCGACCGGTTCTAAACGAATTCAAAGCTTCCTCTCGTTCTCTCTGTGAACGATCGCCATGAATACTGGTTACGGGATAACCATCTCTTTCCAAAAAGGTTTCTAAAGAATCGGCACCTTTTTTCGTCTCAACGAATACCAGAGTTAATGAATCGGGAGCTTAAATGAGCAAATGTTTCATTAAGTTTAATTATTGTCTAATGAATAAGTTAAACATTTAAATAGAATCTTAATAAAAAATTAAATAAAATGCTCAGAAAGAATAGTATCAACAATAATAGTCAGGTTTCAAGTGTCAAATGAACTCATCATTGCATTGAATGGAATAAATG
>JAQFXV010000108.1:0-36335 GCA_034694065.1 Camisia spinifer
TTACTTTTCAACTTTGAAGGACTTTTTAAGCTAAGCATAAAACTTTCAAAGGTGCCTCTCGACCATTTATATATAGATATATAGACAACTAAATAATCAAAAATCCAACATTATTTACTTAACAGAAAAAACCTAACATTTAAATTATCCATTGAATAAATAAAAATAAATCATAATTATTTGAAAATGTTCATGTGTTTAGATTTATTCTGCAATAATTTATATGTTTTCGAAGTTTAGAATTAAAATAATAAATATTTCTAAATGTAATAATTATGAAACATTCTTATTCCAACTCAGGATACGATTTAAAAATTTTAGAATTCAAAATCGAATTTAAATGAATTGAAATTTTTTGCTTCAAATTTGAAAGAATATGTCAACATTCAAAGGATCCAAAGTTTCAAAATTAAATAAAAAAGTGATTGAGTTTCAATTACAACACTTTAGAAATCGAAGCCTATTTGATCAATAATTTAGAATCAAATCATTCCTAATTCAGCCTTTTTGGTCCCTTAATATTGATCTATAGTTCGTACATAAACTCAAAATCTCAAGATAAAGATATCTTAACTGTGATCTCTATTATAAATGAACTTCTTATACCTGTAGAATATCTCTTATATAACTTATCAATATCGTGGTTTTGTCGACAAATATTAGTTACGGTTAACATTATTTGTTTGAAAGTATAAATCTTATGCGTTTTGGGGGAGAATTTGTCAAAATTTTGTGTGATGTAAAATTTGGTGAGATTTAGTTACTGTATGTGTTATTAATAACAATACATAGGATTTGTCTGCTTTGTCTCATATCAAAAGTGACTTTAAAGCGAAAAAAGATAGCATAAGAGCGTAAATAAAATGCGTTGAAGCAATTCAAGCACATGTAGTATTAATGACGCATTCAGTGTCTGCCTTTTTCACGGTCCAAACTTCTTGGGACGCTTTAAAAACATCACAACCAGAGAATCGACTTTTTAGAACTAAAAGCTATGTTTCTATCAGTAGTCATTTGTTCCTTCCTTAAGCTTACTCCAAATGTAAGAATAAGTATATGTTAGAAATGCAATAGAATCTGCTTCATATTTTAAGTTTCTCTAAATTTAAAGAAGTTCTTGAGAGGAAAAAATCATGAATGGAACTTAAACACTCTCTCACTTATTTTAAACATTTTAGTTTTAATAAATCAATTATTTCAAAGGGAATCGTAAATATAGACTTAATTTGTTTGTATTTTTGATTCATTGAAATTGAAATTGGAAAATTAAATTATAATATTTCAGTCTAAAGAGTATTTTCTGAAATATTTTTTTGAAAATTAGCGAAAAATAGTTTGAAATAAATGTAAATTAATTTTTTTAAAATGAGTTCAATTGACTCCATTAAATACTTGAAAGAAAGCCCTTTGAAGGGTTGAATGGGAGCCCAAGTCTAAATAGTGTCTCTCTTTAGTATAAATAAAGTTGATATGTAACGGTAGAAACAAGATCAACTTTATATTCAAAAGAATAATTTTTTATTGAGCTGAAAAATCATGAATATAACCTGTAGTCTAAATACAATTTTGGCGTCTTTAAAATTGTGTTGCGTCCAAACTTTGAAATAAATATTTCCTTTTCTCCTACGCATTAAATAATTGGTTTAAAGTACTGGAAAGAATCTCATAATAAGTATCATATAAAAAATATCAACGAATAGTATGCAGTTTAAACGTATACAAAATCATTGAAATAGAAAATATTGCAAAGAATACAGTATAATAAAAATAAATGATAGCAATTCAATAATACAAGTCAATGAAAATGAGATGTTCTATTTAAGAAACTCAAGATTTTGTTTTAAAAAATATGTCAAGCAATAAAAAAAATAAATTCTGGAAAAACTTTGCATCAAATATCTTGAAAACTCTAATTTTTAGATTTTAAAATAAGCAGAGCCATAGCCAATGGTGGGGCCGTTGGGCTCAAGTAGTATCAAGCGCTTCAAGCACTAAAATTCTGAATTAAAATGTAATGATTGCTGAATGATGTAATGAATTAGTGATTGCTTAATTGTAATTTTAAATTTTTTAGTTTCAATGGTTTCAGTCATCATTTTTCAAAGTCAAATTAAATTTTTCACTAGGAAACAATTTATAACTTAGAACTATTAACATATTTTCAATGGAGTCAATTTACTTCAAAGCATCTCTAAATATCAATAAAGTTTAAAATATTATCTCAATTTGAGGAAATGAAATGGAAATGACAAATAAACTTTTACAAACAAATTTTGTTCGATCAAAAAGTTGCCATTATATCAGTGTAAGCTTTTTCTGAAATGAGAACCAACAATATGTTGTGTTGCGTTTATGTTAAAGTATTTGTATGTCTTGAGCGAAATGAACTTCCGAAAAGCAACTTTATGTTAGAGGCTCAGAGAGGCTGTGCCCAAACTTACACTAAAAGAGAAGAAATGGCTTTTCTTAAGTCATTTTATTTATGTCTTGATCTCAAACTACTAACAAATGTTTAGGAATGTATGACGAGCTCATTTACTGACAGAATTCAAATGAGTTTCAACTTGATGTTCATTAAATATTTAAACAAACTTTTGTATAAAGCTATTCTTTTTAACTAATAAATCAAAGTTTATTTATTCTGATAAATGAAAAATGTAATTGAAAATTGAGTAGTATTTCAGGTAAATTCAGGATTCAGACCATTTAAAATGCGTTAATGGAAAGCTCTCTTATAGTCCAAAAAAGTTTTTCTCGTTTCTTAAAATACATCTAATTTGTATATTTCTCACGTACAATGCATTTAATTTTGAAGTTTGACTGAACGTATCTCTATAAAAATTTTAAGCTGTCTCGCCCTATAAACTTCATGATTGAAGAGCATTGAAGTCAAGGTAACTTCAACTGATATTTCATGAGTATATTAATTCCATAATCAGTCTGTTGAGAGGCTGTATATTAATAAGAGCTCATATACTAACTCATGAGATAATTCACAGAATCCAGAGATTGAAATATAAGCCATAAGAAACAGATGCTAACGAATCAATCTAATGGCACACATAAACCCATTTTTACGATTATAAAAGTTTCATTACAAATGTTGAACACCTGTCAAAGGGTGTCAAACCTCATATTCAATATGAAACTTTATTAAAATATAATCCAATTTTTCAATGAGACCAAACAGATTCAGTTTTCATTGAGTACCGCTTTTATGGAAAAGTTTTTCAACAAATTAAAAGTAGACTGAAAATAGACATATTTAACATTTCATTTGATAACTGGTGTTGACAAGAAGTGATCAAATGATGGATCCATTCATGTCGGAAACACCTCGAAAATTACTTTCGTGATTAATAATGAATGCATAGAAAACACAACATTGAAAGCATTAAATGATTAATGTTAAGTACAACGATCTGTCCTCATATATTTGTCAAATTTTTTCATAGCATTTAAGGCACATTCAAACTCTATTCACTTTATAGGGAGTTAGAGTGCATGTGGAGAAGCCATCAAACTTATAGCCATAGCGATCTCCACCCATATCCCAATATCCCATACAACATATTCAGTAAACTTATATTACATGCATTTGTAGAGTATATATTATATGCAAAACTTACAATTTAGATACAGCACAGATATGCAGTTTTTTCCTCAACCTTCATATCTATTCCCTTTGACACAATATTCTCTGTATAACATGTACAGTACATAACATGTTCAATGCTATCCCACATCGCAAACAAGAGATAGAAGTTGAAAAGAGAAACCGCATGGGTTTAAAAAAGCAAACACCTATTCATACCTTAGTTGAACGGTTACCGTATTGGCCATAATGGCATGAACATCGACAATCAGGAGATGGACTGCGAACTATGACTGGTTTCCATCGTTTTCGAGATCTCCTGCTGGCCCAACAGCCTAAAACCATAGTACGTCACTAAAGTAGGCGCCAAAACAAGAATATGATCCAAAAAATAATAATCAACAAGAAAAAGATAGCAACACAAGTATGGGTTCAGCTCTCAGGTCCAAAAGGCTATTCGCACACCAATATTTGATTTCATTGTATTCTTCATATTTGGATTCAGCCACCCATGAAGTAGACAAAGTTGAGACCTCTCACACCTTTATTATATTACTTATAGAAGTTGTGCAAAACACACTTTGCAAACTGCAAACTACAAAACTGCTAACTTTTAAGAACTTTATACACTGAACACCGAGGCGTGGAATCGAGCAAATAACTTAACTTATAATAAGTATGAGCTTTATATGAGTTATATCGAGGAGAGGGCAACTTCTAAGAAATGTTTAGAAGGAGGCAAAGTTTGAAGGCGAGCACATGGGCCACAACTTATTACTTTTTTAAACTAAAATCAATGCATAAATTTTCGAAAGCCTTAATTTTTAAAGCAATGAAAATTATGAGATTGACCAAAGAATGAAGAAGAAGAAGAAATACATTGGTTTTGCGATCATTTGATTCTGGCTTAAGTTGGTTTAGTAGTACATCTGGTGGAGTAGTATTAATGAATGTATTGACAGGAATGTATACACTCTCGAAATGTAATCAGACAGAACTGAGTTTGCGATATTTTTGGTACACCTACTCATTGAATAGTATGAAATACAACTAAACAACACGAAACATTGCGTCGTTCATGTGGTTCATCGAATCAAAAAGTAAAGCACATAATATACTATTGAGTTTGTGGCACAGGAAATAAGTCGATCTCTGCTGGCGAAGGCAGATGTTGACGAAGCACACGTGTATTGAAAGCGATGTTTATCAAGAACAATATGGCAAAAACTTAAATTGCATCAAATCTTGCTATTTATCCGTCACTCACTATTAACACAATAGGCTTTTAGGGATAGTTTTAATATTTGCCTGACTTGAGAGCATTTATTACAATCAATAAATGATGGTATGACTCACTATACGGCACGCCATAAGGTTTTGTATCTTTTATGCAACAAATCAGTTGATTAGAACGAAAAAATCGATTATCATATGGGAAGGTAAAACATCTGATAGCAATAGCTTTACGTATGATCAGAGCTCGCCCTCGCTATCATATAATAGATTGTAAACTTATAATTAGGAACTGAACTCTATCTGAGTAAAGCATACGCTCTTCTGACCAAACGAATGGAGATAATGGCGTTGCAAATGGGCGGGTATTGATTGAGGTCAAAAATATCTGTTCCAATCTTAAAGATAGACGAACCACACCTCAACCCAAACCATTCAAAACAGGAGCCGTATAAATATCAAGTCTATGGTTTGTGTCCACTTTAGTCCTAAAAGTAGTTTCAGAGGGTTTGAAGCTTTGGAATGTGAGAGCTTTGGGACACTTCTGACAGACCCCTCCGCTCAAAATAGTCTTTTCGCATATTTGTCACAACAATGAATAGCCAGCCATTAAATCCAAACAATAATAATTTCTCTTATCTATTCATATGTACTACGAGTAGAATCAAACGTGACTGAAAGACCATCTGGTAAGAGGTAACATGAAATTTGAGCTCAACTGCACGCGTCCGTTATTGGTATAATCAGATGACCGCAGCTTTACATAAGTGAGACTTCCTTTTTGTTGGAACTGCCGAAAGCTCACAAACCGGATATGTAAATAAAGTAAATAGTTGTACAGTTTGACTCAATTACGATCAAACTGAAGGCAATCAGACAAATACTGATGAGATGCTGAGGATGTGAATCGTAACAAGACTTACTCACAAATGACCCAAAGATATAAGAGTGGAAGAAATTGCATCGTCAGAGAAGACAACTCTAGTCAATGAATATATGGGGGAGCGATGGGGGGAGTCATGGGGGGAGTCATGGGGACCTCAAAAGGGAATACTTTTAACGACATGCCTTCAAAAAGAGGGTACTCTCTGTTTGGCTTTATTATAGAAGATTCAGTGGTGAAATACTAAAAGGACCACTTTGTTTGAAATCGACCAAAGATTTTGTAGATATTTTTTCCAATGAAAGCATTGGAGACATAGTTTTTTCTTATCAACAGTGAAGATGAATGAGAATTCAAAAATGAAGCGAAACTCAAGAGTGCAGTAAAAATCTCTACTTTTTTTCTACCTGTCATATCGTCATAACTTTTCAAAAATCAAATCCAAAGAGAAAATAAGATAATATTTATCTAAAAAAGTAAATTCTAAAAAAAATTATCAGCAATAAAAATACTTAAACTTTTATTCATTATCAACAGAAATATTATGAAATTTCACCCAAACTAATAATGAGCAAAGCATAAAAAATGGTTGATATTCTTATCAAATGGATAAGAATACCGGAGCACAAAAACATCATAAAACTTTCGTTAATAGAATTGTGGTTCAAAAAACTTGCAATTCAAGGATTGATTTTAGATGAACTCATAAATAGAAACCTTCAAATATGACAAATATTTAATCAAGTCGTTTATATGTTAATTTCAAAGAACGAATTTCCTTCAATTGTGTCAAAAAATTGAAACATTAAATAATATTGACAATATGTCATTATCAAAACTTCAACTCTATTTTCTTGTTTTATCCTTAACTAGAATTCATAATAAACTGTTTGAATTCAAAAGGAAATTAATGTATGAATATTACTGTATTTCAATTCAAATCAGAACAGTTCTCGTTTGAATAAACCCATAATAAGTATGATTAAATTTCAAACAATTGATAAAAATAATTAAAAATATGTTTCTTTGAATCATTATAACTTTGACATCTGTTTTTTAATTTACAGAATTAGAAAAATAAAATTTCATTTCAGTTAATTAAATCTTGTTTGAAACTGTGTTCATTGAATAATAAAAAGTTGTAATCATTATTTTTTTTTGATCTCATTCATTAATGTTAATAATTTACTAAACTTTGAAGCTTAAGCCCACCCAAATTGCTAAACAGAGACGTGAACTTAGTTTGTGATAATCATCAATAATTATTATGATATATGTCGTGGAAAGAGAGACCGAAAAATCAAAACATATTATGGACTTCGAAGGAGATGAAATAGAGATAATATAAATAATGGTGCGATACGTGTACTAAAACTTGAACAGAAAATGCATAAATCAAATAGAGGACCACCGCATAAAAGCCGTTTGCGTGAAAAAGACTCACTTTTTATGAGCATTAGGTGAACTTGAACTTTAACCTCTCACGAATTTGAACACTATATAATTGGAACAAATAATAAAAATCCGACAAAAATGCTAATTATGTTTTGCTTTATTATTGTATAAGATTTTGTGCGTTATATTATGAAAGTTTGAAGCATTAATCATATCCTTTGAGATAGCGATGAAAATATCTTTAACAAAACGATAATTACATAAGACATACAATAGTAAGAGAAGTAACAATTTTATAGTTCAATCAAGATTTAGACAAGATATTGTTGACTTCTATGAAACTGTTAAAAGCAATTTATACTTATTTAGTAAGCTATGTATCTGATAATATGGTGCAGAATATTTGTTAAAAAATAGCTAAAGCTGACAGTGATCCACACCTATCGTTTTTACGCTACAAAAAGTGATTCATTATGTTTACCGTTTCATGAATTTGCAGAGCATTGAAATACATTCAAATCGGTGATTATGGCCGCAAGCATTTCGGGCTTTTTAAGTTCGTTAAAATTCATTGAACTCACACACAGACAGATAAAAGTTTGCTCTGTCTGCTAACGAAGAATCGACTTTTTAATGTAAAATATAATTGAGAGTTAAGCATATAGTTTAGAATTCGCTCAAATAATAAAAATAATTATGGCTTTCATTCAAATCAAGCGTGTATTTAGGCATAAGCTGTCATTCTGAATGACATAAAAGTTAATATAAGTAAATGTAATTATATAGACGTATTTAACTAAAAGCAACGGAAACTGTGCAAACTGTGCAAACTGTGCCAAATATAAAGGACATCCTCATTAATATTGCACTAATTCAATATGTTTGTAGTGATTTTAAATATATATAATTAACTTTAAGTCAATTCATCTATTGATTGACTATTAATTTGAAATATATATGAGATCACCATTGATATTAATACGATTTCCATTTCGATCTATTTGGATGTAAACACTATGAATCTGTTCAGAATTCTCTAAATTATTTTTCCGAAATATTGCGAAGTTGTGTACATTCAATCATTTATACATTGATGTATCAAAACTTATATTAAAAAGGGGTAAAATTGTTTTGTTTTAGCATTTCTTTGTACAAAATAGAAACCAGTCATTTGACGACATCAGCCTTTCAATCATAGCCGAAAATTGGTTATTAAAAGAGCAAAATGAATACGCAAGAGCTCATAATTTAATAACTGGCGTTGTTTTTCTCATTTACAATATTGTCATGAATGAGTTCATTGAGTTTTGACGATTATTTTGTGATGTTAAAATAAATCTTTAAATGTTGCCAACTTTTAAATTCAATAGGGTTTAAAAATTTCTGATTTTTGAACTCATTTACTTTGATTGATAAACAACAGTTAATTGTGAGATATTCCTTATAAAAGTAACTTTCACTTTAGTCTTACAGTAATTCAAATTTTTCTGACTCATAAATATTATTCTATCATTAGTATAAAAATCAATAATTGATTTTTCTAAATACTTTTGGTTTGATAGAGCATATGATTAAATCTGAATGTAAATTAAACCGCTAATGAACAGCTATTAAAAAAAAGTAAAGTTTAAGTCAAATTAAAGCAGAAAACCATTGAAAAGTATCGTAAAAATCAATTACTCAATTAAATTAACTAAGAGTTGATTTTGCTTTTTTAACTGCTGACAAAATAATTACAATCAATGCATAAACGAAACGTTTTATGATAATGAAATACTGCAAAAGGCATTTCATAGGTCATAAAGATAAATGAAATCTTTGAAGTTATTTTATATTTTATTCACTCTTTATAAATAAACTCTGAGATAAAAGGAAACCTTCGAAAAATGACTGCAAATGCAGTTTTAGAATCGCTGAATAGCTTTGAAAACAAAATTCAAATTAGACTGTTATTAAAATTCCTAAAAAGTCAAAAACAATAGTAGTAATCGATTCAAAATTAGCTCAAAGGTATTAAATTGATAACAAATTCCAAGTATTGAGTTATATCTGAAGCATATTTCACGAGTTCGAACAGTCCTGAAGTGCGTGAAAAGTTTGATTTTAGAGAACGTAAGGGTACTGAACATGATATTTAGTTCACACTATTCTACAAGTAGTGCACAAATAAAATCTTGTTATCGGTGTTAACAAATATATAGATAACACTTTTTTCATACCTGTGTTGCAAAACATTATTGAGATAAATGAGTTGATATTTCAATGAATTGAAATTTTTTAAAAAGTAACGTTTAAATAATTTTGTCTAAAGCACAATGTTTTTTATCACAGACACAAAACCAAACACAAACACTAGAAAAATGGGTAAATGGTTTGAAAAGTAAATTGAAAACAAAATAAGAGTGAAAACAACATAAAATCATCAGATGTGCCGCAAATGTAGAAATGGTGAAATAGCACTTTGTACTAAAGATATCATGTTTAGAATAGTAAAGGCCGAAAAAGAGGACACAGATGCTAAAAGTGAAATAGAAATAGAGAGTTATAGAGAGTATGAAAAAGAAAGAGAGCAAAAGAAAGTATGAGAGAGTGAAAAGAGAAAGAAAATTGAGTGAAGAGGTGTTCGCAGAAGCGGCCAATTTTCCAGTTGCCTCTTTGGCTGCGTTGCCATGAGTTCAAGAAACATATGCGTCGAGACACTAAAAATAAATAGGGTTTCCGTCTTTATAAGGCATTGAGGTATATGACAAACGCTCAAAAGACGATTATAACTATTCAATTATAATATCATTTCTAACAATAAACAAGTTTTGGACATTTAATCGAAGAAAATCTGTTTCGAGTCAATAATAAATGTAATGAATAACAAACTTAATTCAATTTTCTAATTGAGCTACATTTCAAAACATAAGTTTTAGTGTTTCTTTTGCCGGTTTATTTAAGTTGCATATAATTGATAGACAACTAATTGAGAGGAGAGTCGTATGAAATGTGCATTGAGTGCAACAATAGTAAATTGGATGCGAAACCTAATTATTCTTACACTCCAAGAATACTTAACACAAATTTTATGTCTTGAAATTATTTGTTGAAATATTTCAGGCGTTAAATAGTTTAGCAATAATTCTTCAATTATTGGAGAAATACGAGAAAAGTAACGGTTTTGATGAAGAAAAACATGCGCTCACGAGTTAAAAGAGCAGTGACTGTAACTATCGTTGTAGTGATGAAATGAGCGCAACCAACAGATCGTCTTCAGTTTAAAGACCACTTTTGTATTCAACCATTGGGATCGAGTAACTGATGCCATAAATGGTATGAGTGTGGGGGCAATAAATATCCCCTTCAACTCTCTTCCGTGTTATATATTTGTTACTCTAGTAGACAATGATCGCTATGCAAAGTCAGACCAAATTCAATGAATTGATTGCATAAACTTGTTTTGACAGCATTCAAATCGAGATAATTTCGTTTATTTTTAAAAATGAATCAATAAATGTCATGAAAATTTAATCATTTATCAAATACTAAACATTAATTCATGTCCATTAAATAATTAAAACCAATTTTATGCAGTCTAATAAATGTTTATAGTTTGAAACATAACTTTTATAAACTAACTTTTATTATACAAGTGTATATTCTCTATGTGTTAACTTTGGTATGGCTTTGGCTATATTCTAGAACTTAACTTTAGAATCAAATCAAATCAAATTTTCCCTCATTTCAAGAGTTGAAATTTATTTTTAGTCCAAATTATATATGAAAACTTGTGAATGAATCTTAAATAATTTCATAAACAGCTATACTTAGAACTTAGTAAATTAATTTTCCTTAAACTATTTGAATGCTAATAATATGCATCAGATATAAACTTGAATGTATGCACACTTGTCTTATACCGTTTAAAATGCCTAAACTTGTAATTTTAAACCATTTATCAGTTTAAAAGATTACTAAATTCAATACTAATCAATTTGACGCTAAGCTAGAATATTAGGTACACTATAATCGAAAACGTGCTCAAAATTAAAGTTTTCACTTAATTTATTTTCAATTCTTAACTACATTTGAATCAAACATATTTCTGATAAAGACTCGCGAAGAAGTGTCAGTATTCTGACATTTAATTTATATCTTTCTATATTTAATTAAGTTCATTAACTATGTTATTAACATTGATTATGTAATGTTTAATTTATACAACAATTTTGATATGAGTTTATTATTGTATTTCATTGAACTTTCCGAGAATAGAGTAAGCAATTCATTAGCGATTCACTCGCTTTATTTATTGATATTTAAAAGTCTTTTCAAAGTCTTAGTATTAATATTCTTCTTATTTCTAAATATTTAAAGGCATTCAACTTCATATCAATATAATATTATTCTGTATAAAAATACTCCATCTTTTATAAAGAGTGAGAACTAAAGAATTCAAATTCATATTCAAATTCTGGAATAATAATGTTTAACAAAAATAGGATGAATTTTAATATGTTTTATGATTTATTGTTGAATATATTACATAATATACTTGTAGATATCGAATCATTACTAAATGATCTGAACATTAAACCCATAAAACAACTAATTTGAAAGTTCATCAGTTAGGATAACAATAAATTAGTTCAAAAAGTAGTTCATATTTCAAAAGCAAATTCATTCAAATCGTGATTCTAATGATTAGAACTTTAGATTTCATTGAAATGAGACATTAATAAAGTAGCAATTATTCGATTATTAAAATGGGTGTAAATTTGTTGAGAATGATTTGAACGCAGATAAAACTATGTTAATAAGTATAATGAGATTAAACCCTAATTAAACTTAATTAAGCAAATGATAGCAATTAGTTTTGATGGTGACGTACCTTTTGAAGACAGCGTCCGTCATGGCATATATAAGTGCACTCTAAAAATCAGAAATTAATCAATTATTTCCATTACAATTCATTATTATCAACAACTAAATCATATACAACGTATTAGTTATGAAAAGAACAATTGCTCTCAAATTCGTGTTTAAATATTCCAAAAAAGTATACCAATAATTATTAGTATTATATAAATGCAAATTTCAATTCCATTCAAATAAAGTTAAATATCGAAAACAAATCAAATCTAAAGTAACAATAGTTTAAGTAAAAGTATTATGAGAAAAAGTTATGTCAGTTCAGAGTAAACTAGTATTTAAATGATATAAATGTTTATATGGAATAAATTTCATGGATATCTTCGATTAAGTGCATAATTCAGCCAAACATTGCCTGAAGTTGAAGTGAATGGCATTGAAATCTGAATATTGGTATTCATGACTTGCTTTTAATAAAAGGTGAGCAATAATTATTCTCCTGCTTTCAACTGCAAAAGTCCCACCCTATAAATCATAAGTTAAGTGAGAATAAAACTAAAAGTTATAATTTTCTATCAAACATATCCTCGACTTTCCTCATTCAGTTCAATTCATAATAATGAACGGAAAAAATCTTATCTTATTATATCATAAATGAAATCAAAAATGGTCTTTAAGGAAAAATTTAACTCAATTTAATGTGAATTGGAATTTACAAATCACAAAAGGGATTATTCTAATCATATTAACCCTTTCGTAATTTAATGATATGCTAAAGAAACTCATTCATTCAATTATAATATCTTAAAAGTGCAAAAAATAAATTTTACGACATGTTAATGAACCAAAACAGAGGTCGAGTTTAATTATTTTGGAAAATCTTGATAAAAAGCACTTAAATCAATTCTTTTGGCAAATTATCTCTTAAGGTGTTAAACGGTTTATTAATTAATTAAATGTAACCCGAGATGTCTTTCTCTAATCAATTATTTACATGAAATATATTAAAGCCTCTCTTTCATTAAAGTTCAGACATTGAACTCTATTTTAATTGGAAACTCATTTTAGAGAAAGAGAGGAAGAGAGAGGTGTTCAACTCATATATAAATTTCTATTATAATAGTATATTGAAGAAGTCAACAAGTTGTGCAGTTTTCTCACCCACACAATAATTCTTATTCTTAGAGGTCATATAAAAATAGAGATGATATTTACGGTTTATATTTTGATACTTTAATTCATTAACCTGTTCACTGATTTGGTCGAATCGATCCGGAGACTAAATTATATTCATATTTGCAATTTTTATTCAAGAATATTAATTATAAAAATCACACCAAAAATTATCAATAATAATGAGAGGTTTTTTATAACCCGGATTCGAAAATTTGAATAAAAATTCTTATTGGGCGACATCCCTCAGGTGTTAATTTGAAAACTTAATGACTGAATAGAGCTTAAAGAAAAAATTTTATGGCTTTCTAATTAGTTATCGATCTATAAAACAGAACTATGAAGAGGTAGGGAGTGCTTCATTTGATAAATACTGTATTTACAAGAATGTAATCAGTGCTGTGTATATAATGACTGAACAATTGGATTTTGTTTACTATACTTTAATCAGTCATTTCTCAATGTGATGATAAAATTGGATAATAAATCTGAATGATATGTTATATTGAGTATAATAGAAGCGAATTGATAAAATGTGATCATGTTTGAATGCTTACCTTTAGCTTTACACCATGTTCCTTTGTCTAGTATAGAATGTTTGCATAACTGACATGATAGAATAGGTGCGCTTCTATTTTCTCTTTGTGAATACGAGCGTCTCAATTGGTGTTTGACATTTCCAACCTATTTATAATTTATCAAAAATCAGATCAGAAATTAGATTAAACTATTTTTATAAAAAATTAATCAAAATAAGATATAGTCATCGAAACCCTTTCGAACACTTTAGAATATCCCTCCCAGTAGTTGTTTTTAAACTACTTATCATCTGTCAAAGAAGATGTTTGTGAAAAATTGAATTCTCGAGCATTAAAAATTTCTTTTACATATAAATGGGTTCACTGCTTATCTCTCGGTTCGTGAATGAGTTATAGCCTGTGAATATTTCTGCCAATAAATATACAGAATAGATAAAATTCATTTTAAATCGTGCCCAGAATTTTTGAAAAAAATCAGTCAACTCAATGAATAATTTATAATCAAAGATTAATGCCTTCAATTTGGTTCTATCTCTATTAGAATGAGTTTTATATTTCAATACAAAATTCAAGTTGAATTAAATAACAAGTATTGATAATCAGTTGGGCTGTAATGTCATAAACTACAAAAATTTAGTTTTCGGCGAACAACCGATTCTATGCATATTATAAGCGTTAGATTTGAAATCAATTTAAACTTCTGTTCACAACCGGAATCCAACTTTCGTGCGCCTACTTTTTAAATTCAAAGGAATGCAGTACTACTGGAGACAAGGTTTAAGTTGTTATTATAAAAAAGTTCCATTTAAGGTATAGTTATTACATAACTTGTCACCAATTTTGGATGCAATAAAGAGAATGTATGCGGTTATGGAAATTAATATTATTAATGATACAGAGTTTAAAAGTTTTCACAAAAGCAAACTTATAACTGGTTTGAATGCCAGTAGTCAAAGAATATTCTTCTAGTTGAACACGATTATTATAGACTAGAGTATATTCAGACAAATTTAATGTTTTTATTATGGGTTAATTTCATACACATGACTATATTTTTTACTATTAGTAGAAGTTGTGATTATTATTAAATACTATTTTTAGTGTATTGACTAAATTTGTTTCGAAATTTAAGGCAAAAATATTAAATTACGAAAATATGAAATAAAAACAGAGTTTAATGCATTTTGAACTCTTGATACGTCAATTTATAGGAGGAAAGAAAGAGAGAAAAAGGAAATATAAACTTACAAATGAAACATCATCTCAAATGGCATTGCACTGAATTGCAGCTGCAAAACACGACTCTATCTAACTTTAATAGTATTGATATTATTTAAATTGCATAATAACAGCAAATTGTTGACAATAGATTAAAGGCTTGTTCAATGATATGATACAAAATTTAAAAGCAGCTGAACTATTGTGACTTTGAATGATATACAAGACTGAAAGAGAGTGATGTAGTAATACAATAATGTGGGCGAAAATTGAGAATCGGAACAAACTCTTATTTATCCCACACTCACACTCACTCAAATACAAATTTATCCATACATACAATGTTTTCTCATTGGGCGGGTTTTTGATATACAACTAGAAAATGTTTAAGATATTAGTTTATGTTTTGCCTTTAGGTTATTACCATTTGCAGACACATTGAAGCTGAAGAAAAAACGAAATGGGGCTATGCTTGGGATCAAGAAGTGCTTTGAAAAAGATACCATATGGCCCTAAATTGATTATGTTCTGCCCATAACGGACTCTTACCGACATTTACTTAAGAAATTATTTCAAATAAAGCATAAACATTGACTCAGTCGCAAATTCATTGACGAATAGCTCAATTGAATGATGTAAAAGTTAATAGAAGAAACAAATGTGCTCAACATATGTAGTCTATTCTTCACTCACATCCTGTAATGCAATGCAGGAATCTTTAACATTCAAATGCAATAAGTTTTTATATTAATAAGGATTACACATAAGTGTTATAAATATTTACAATATTTACAAACGTCATAAATAAATGACATCTTTTTCAATCAATTGAGACGTATTCCAAGTTAATCAGCTCAAAGTCATGCATCGCTAAACATTAGAGACTTTAATTGAATCTAATATGACTTCAACTTTATTGAAACCGATTTACACTTTAATGCAAATTACAATTTGATGATTGAGATAATTATTTTATCCCAGCCTTGAATAAACATTTAAATTGTAAAATAATTGAAAGGAACCACATATTTTATACAAAAAATATATATATATAATATATATAATCAGATCAAAAAATAGATTCGATTACAAAGTTATGAAATATTGGAGAATAAGTTATGAGTTGAATAAAGACTCACCTAAATTGAGTTAAAAGTGATTGAAATATACGACAATTGTAACAAATTGATTGATTCTAAAGTGAACTTTTTTGAATAGTGAACAAATATATTCTGACAACAAAAGGGCTTCTTTTGAGAAGGTATTAACTTAAATGACAATAAGAAACCGTAAGGAACACAGGATATGCGCTTCTTATGCGTGAACAAAACAGTCTGAACATTACATAAGAAAGAGCACAATATTAAGTAAGCTGAACATTAGTAATGTCTGGCAAAAATTGAATGCACCTGAAGGACGTTTCGTAAGCCAAGGATAACTTGAATTTCCTACACATCAATGTTTTGAACATAATTTTATTTAATTCCAATTACTCCCACATTCTCTATAGATTTTGCTAAATGTGGTGCAGAACTCAATTTAGTAGAAGATAAAATTTGAAAATAAAACGGGAGGATTAAATTAGCCTTAACTTATATAACAAGTCAAACTTACACAACGAGTAAACGACCGCAACTCCAAGAAAAGTTTCTCAAATACCCGACCCTTTAGATGCCATATACAGTACATAAAGTATGATTTGCCATAAAAAGAAAAAGAGGACCGAACGTCATATTCAGGCTGAAGCAAACCTCAAGTTTTACCTTAAGGCTTATAAAGAGTTCTATCTATAATGAAGAAGAGTGTAAAATATCCAAACGGTTAGAGATTAAAATTCAATCTCGACATTGAACAAAATTTTAATTTTATTTTCTACTAAAAAGACTCAATTTTTACTTTGAACTCAAAGATTAATGGAAAAAATGAGCGAAAGTTTTAATAATATGGGAAGAATATATTGAGAAGAAGAACAAGTTAATAACATGTTTGTGATATCAATGATCTTAAATAAAGATTGAAAAGTTGCTCATCACTTTACCAATGATATCAAATTAACTGTTATTCATCAATCACTATAAATTATTAGTTCGTTTATGTATTCATCAGATGGAAAGTTCTTCTAAAGAATAAGTTTATCACTGCTTAACGTTGAATCGATTAAAAATTTTGTTCAAATTCAATGTGTTATTCTATTAAATAATTATAAAATAAAAACGGAAACCCCTTTCGAAGTATAATCATTATAATCAGTGGCATAAGAGTGAAACATAAGTTTCAAAACTCATACAGCGTATTAATGAGTAAATTTACAATTAATTAAAATATCATTATTATATAAAGGCTTTTATTAAATTTTGGTTAATCAAAACACAATTAAATTATTTGAGAATCACTACTTTTATAGGAGTCGCTTATTTTAAACAATCCACTATTATAATAATATTGAACTCCACCCCAACACCCATTTAATATTATGTTACCATTTGATAATCCCTTTAAACTCAACGATGCATAGAATGGTCTGTTATTAAAAAATGAATGCCGCTTAATAACAATCTAACTAATAAAGTTGAGTGTACGGCTCTCCCAATATGGTATTCATCCAAAATGTTTGTAATCAACAATTTTGTCAGTTTAGAGTTTTAGAGTTAGGCCACCTTTAATACTAAAGAACTGGTACTGAAAGTTAGCTTTATTCTATACAACACCCACATCAAGACATTTCTTTTTTTAAAAGGTTATTTTCCCCCACATTAAAACCTGAATTACATCAATGGCTCAATAAACTCAATATACATTCACTTCTCCTTACGATTTTTCTTCAATCTTTGCCTAAACTAATGATTTTATAACATAGCCTTTTAATAATTCCGAAAGTATTTATATATAAAAAGGTCGTCAATCAACTCATGGTAACTAACTTTAAATGATGTATTCATATTATGATGACTTATCAAATTACTCAACTCTTCAAAAACTAGTAGCATATGTCAGTTATTTATGCTTTTATACAACTTTTATTTTGTTATTTTATTTTACAAATCAAATTATCATTATATTTCATTCATAAAAAATAAATCATTAGTTTAGTTACAAAAAAAATAATCGATTTTGAATAAACGATTAAAAACTTTATAAATTATAAGGATAAGGATACAAATGGTGTTGAATTCATTAATTTTACGAGATTTATAATGCATTTTAATGGGTTTGGTTTCTTATAAATTGAAGAACATTTGATAAATACTATTTTAAAATACCTAAATATTAATTTTTAAATTGAATAATTTCGGTAATTTTCAAAAATTATCTTTTAAATGAGAGAGAAATTAACTTTGCTGTACATTTGAATAAATGTTGAAATCTGAAATGAGTGCATTCGGTTGATCAACGAATACCAGCTTTAGATTGATTTTATTAAGCAAAATATTCAATAATTTTAAAATAGTCTATATTAATTGAAAAATTTCAAATTGTAGTCTGGAATTAGAGTCAATATTTTAATTCTCTGTCACTAAAGATCAATCACAATTACACTGAATCTTTGAGAGGCTCATATAAAAGACATTTATACAATTTTTGAGAGAAATTTTCTAATTTTTAATTCTAAATAGCAATTAATGGAATAAAATGCTTCAATTTTTTGTCTCTATTTATAAAATAATCAAAATCAAAATTCAATTGAGATTTTGATGATCTTTATTATTGAATGAATATTTCACATGAAAATAAATTAAATCGCAATTTTTAGAATTAATAACATTTCTATTGACATTTGTATAACAGTGACAATAATATTGAATCGATTGTTGAACTGAAAAAATTAAGCAAATCTTAAAAACAAAGTGATTAAAAATATATTCTACTTCAAAACAATATTGACTGTCAAAACATACATTATTGTATTGAAAAATTAATTTATTATGCAATGAAGAATTTTTATTCTCAAGGATTTCTGAAAGTCTATTTAGTTAATTTAGAGTTCTATTTCGAATCATTAAAGTAATATTTCAAAAGTCTATTCACGATATAGAACTAGTGATAACACCTGAACGCGTTCGCAAACACACATTTGTTACGAAGAATTTTTGTAAAAAATAAAGTTCCTTAAATAGAGCTTCTTGTGATAGGAAAATAGTAAACGCTTGAGGGCAGCTGAAATTGGTGAGAGATAAGGCAAGTTTAAATTGCAATGATTGCAAAGATCAATGTTGAAATCGAAGCCGAAAGTTTTATCTCGAACAAAGATCAATACTTACAAAGATAAATGCTTTTGCTTGAGGTCACTCATGCCAACCCCTCTTTTCTCTTCAAGAAAAGTCTATTAAACAAAATTCTTCGGTATAACTATCAAACATAAGCCAATTATTGTCAAACGTGCACAAGAATTCACATGAAAAAGAGCTCAAAAAGACTTGAAGCTAATTCGGACTTCAGTAGCGCTACAAATTGTTATTGGTTTTGGGAAATATTTCAACGAGAAATACGATATACAATAGTTGAAAAGGATCGTGAGTCAAATGTTTAATAACGATTACAAAAACTAAATGCACAATATTTCTTATCATGAATTCATATTGATTACAAAATAGGTCTATTGTTTCTAATTAGAAGAACAAACTCTAGTGCTTAAGAATATTAAAGCGTTAAGCAATTGAATACTATTAATCATTTTTTAACAAGTTTGCGCATCTAATTGTATGACATCATCACTTTTGTGTTTTTCTTGAATTTGACATAAAAAATGAATATTTTTTCTATTGGATGATGATATTGAATAAGAGTTTGAATAAGAGAAAACTTGTATGTTTTCAAAAGCTAACTTAGTAAATTTATAAAGTAAAATATAGCACATTTAATCACAGATAAAAACAGATAAAAACAGAAAAAGGAGACCGCATTAGCACTAAGAATTCTTAGTTTAAGGCTAAACCAAGTATTCTTCCCATAAGAAATATTGTCACATTCAAAGCTTGGAGTTGTAAATAATGAAACATTTATAGAATCAGTGCATTTGGGCTAATAAGAGACAGTTTAGTAGAGGAAGAAATGTGTGCTCACAAACCCTCACGTAAAAGATTTCTAAAAATTCCCACATATTTCGAAAATAAATCTATGCCACGAAATCTTATTACCGGTTTTGTAATCATTTAATAAGTTTACAAAATATTTAATTTGTTTTCAATGAGGTTTAAAGTTAATAAAAATGCTTAATTATTGTGTGACATTAACTTTTAGCAATATTCTTAAACAATATAAACTGTTGATTTCTAAATCGTGACATATCATACTTTTAAATTTCAAGTCATTTTCGCACTATTTATGTATAACTTAATTAATTAACCTTTTCTTAGATTCTAAATAGATATTGAGAACAATTTATAATTTTTTCGTGTGAGAAAAAAAATTTAGAAATGCGCTGAAAAATATAATAACAATTTTATTTCGAAACAATAAACTTGAAAATCCCCTTCTGTCTGAAGAAATAGTTTTCGCTCAATTACTTGTTTAAATTATACGAAATATTATTTCAATTGAGTTAAACATTAAAGTAACACAAAATACATTGAAAGAATTGCTGTCTAGTTTTGTTCACTATGAGTTAGTATGAAATGAATGATTAATGATCTAATGATAGTTAATTATGTGGAATTACTATCAAATTATACAAATTGTCTGTAAGAACATAATGAAGGGTTACAATAATACTGTATTCAAGATTCGCAAATTTTTGATCTAAGTTTTCAATGATAACTAACTAACGGTGTTATAGTTTGAGTTCTAATTGATTATTAAAAATATGAAATTCAAGTCATAAACACGAATTTGATAAGGAATTAATGAGGAATGTGGTCGCACACCATCAAAATCAAGTTTGTTAATATATTTTCGACCCACACTGATTGGTGAGTTCCTCTTATAGACAATATCAATCATCAAATTTTTTATATAATTTATTTATAATATTCCAAAGTATTTAAATGAAGTTAAAAGTTTATTGAATGACAGCCAAAGTTATGCCTGTTTTTTATATAAAATCACGATTGATAGTAATTTTTAGTAACAAAAATAAACTCAGTATTAAATCATAAAAATTCAATGCAAAAATAGTGCCAATTTCTCAAAAAATACATGACCCGAAAGGAAGATAAACTTCTTTTAGTGTAAAGTAGATTACTTGTGACCATTCGAGAGAACTATTAAACGATTGAAATCCCAACACATCCATTAGTTGAGATGACATGAAACTGCATTTGACACGAATGACAAAAATGCCATAAATGAAGAATTATTATACATTTGGTACAAAGCAAACAATATAATAATAAGTAATTTTTCATAATAATAATTTGTATACTTTTTTCTGATAGAAACTACAATAAAGCAATAAATAATTCATATAAATCATATTTTGTAAACAGAATTGTGATGAAAAATTTTGGACAGCATTTTTCATATGATTAAAATGATTTATGCCTAAAGTGCAATACGGAATACTTATTAAGGAATTATAGTCTCATACTATTTATTGTGAAATTTTGACATTCTGTTCAAATTTCCTTATTTTTTATTAATTATAGTCTGATTATAGTGTATGAGATATAAACTTAAGCGTTAAGAGATGAATAATGCCTGTAATACACTAATTGGTATAACTGGCGAATTAAATCCACAAACTTTCCAAATTATAGCTCACTATAAATAAACATGAATTGTGATCACTCAAAACCTTTTTAAATATCTGTTTGTCATTTCCCAAACAATTATGGGTTCTTTAACATCAATAAAAATAAATGAATTCTATCAGAAGACGTTTATTATGTGAACATTTTATTATATAAACGTTAAAAAGTTCACCTTTTTCGACAAATATTTCAATGTCACATAACATTAAGAAATATTTTCAACAAAAAAGTAAGAAAAATGTCATACACTTTCTGTACACATAAATCCTGAACGAAGACTGAGTGAATTTATTTTACTTTATCTTTAAATCATTAGAGTTCCCACAAATTGGAATTCCTGTACAATAGCTTTAAAATAGATATGAGAAGAATATTTTTGCATTTTTCTATCAATCAAACTGAGAGAGAATAATATGAGAAATATTGAAATAACTTATCTATAAGTTTAATAATGGTGTTGAACAAGTTTCGTGACTTATGTCAAGTTAATATCAGTGCAGAATCAGAGCTTATATAGCATTAATTTTTATAAAAACATACTAATAAAACACTTAATTTATATAATCTAAATATTACACACTAATCGAGCTCAATGTTGGTATCAGATGTCATTGAAGGTACGCTTTATTTTCGTCTTAAAAACTAATATCGCGCGGATTACTTATCAGCCGCGGGCTATTTTTGGCTTTTCTGTTCACATTCAAATTTTTCGATATTATACTTTAGTAAAGACTCTTATCGACCGCATTTGGAATCCGCGCCCAACAAAGAACTCGATGATAAGAAGCTAAACCATTTTGCGTTATGACTGAACTTATCTTTTGAACTTTTGTAAGTTCTCAACTTTTTGAAATATAATAAGATTGTTACACAGCCCACAAGAAAGCATATCATATCTAAATTCTAGCGCACATAAACTTTTAATGCGGGCATGACTTCAAAGTTTGAAGAATACTATAAGAACCCAAAGAAAGGTAAGATAACGATTAACTTGAAATTCATATAAAGCGCTTCTAAGCATTAGAAATATTATAACTAATGATAGTAAGGCTAACATACCTGACAATACGAACAATTATGATTACAATATAGCTCTTTGGCATTCTTGTTCTTACTGCCACAGCAGGAATTGAACATATTATCGCATTCAATATATCCACAAATAGGACTTAAAGCAAAACAAAGCAGATAAACAAACAATTGTTTGTCACTTCTGATTGCGGCACAAACTCGGGACCAAATTTGAGAAAGAAAATGATTTAACAGCTGAATGCTTAGCAAAATTCCTGGTAAGTTACAGGTAGCGGCGCCTAAAGGACTGGCCTTGGAGTCCAAACACTGTAATTGATGCAAAAGTGAATGAATGGCTTAACTTATTTGACAGCCAATACTGTGATGTGATCCGAGAAACGAGTCAGGGATAAGCCTTTAATGTAAGTATTGCTTAAAACTATTTTCCATCTAATAATTCACTTTTTCAGTCTATTATCTCCTGCAGAGAGCGAGAAAGTGAACACAAACTAAAAAGTCTTCGTTTACACTCCTTATAGCAAATTATCAGACATTATATTCGTGTCAACTGATTATTTCTGAGAACAAATAACTTTTGAAGGAATGATAAAGAAAATGTGTTCTGTAAATCACATTGAGTTGTGTAGACCAATGTTGTCAAAGAATTTTTCATAAAAGATTATACAGAGTATTATACAGGATAATCACTGATGCATGAAAGACAGGCACAACTGTTGCGCCAATTATGCAAAATTCACTTTAAAAACAAGAAAAAAATTAAACCGTCATTCGGTTTAACAATTTTACAAATTACTTTTTAGTCAATATTAAACACGACTGAATAAGTTTAGTTTTTCCAACGGAAAAGTATGCGATTCAGAAAACTACGTTTTTTAGAACTTCATCGCAGACTATAAGGCACTCCCACTTAAGGAGAACCAAAACCTAAACTAAACTAATAAAAGCAATGCCGCTCTGTAGGCAATGCACTCTTCTTTAGCTGAACAGTTGAACCTGTTCTAATGCTGTTAAGAGATGCCAATACTACTAAATTGTTTTCATTCAACGTTCAATTTTAACAAGTATTGTATTACCTTTTTGTCCAATAATGGACTTCTCACACTTCACTTTATTGCTCGACCAGATATTGTTATATTAAGCATAAAAAATAACTTCTAAAAATTTATTTTGAAGTGTTCAAAAGGAAAAGTAATATCATTTTTACAAAGTTATAAATGAGAGTAGTGTTCGTCAACTCGTCATTCAAAGAACAGATTTCATTGTAATGAATACCTGTAACAGTACATCATTGATCAGTTGCAAGCGATTCACAACTAAACAAATATAATTCTTTAGAAATTAAGTAAATATCAGTATCCAGAATATTAATGCTAAAAATACATTCAAGTTTTTGTGATAAACGAAATAGTCTCACCAATAAGTCATCATTTTAGCGTTTAAATAAAAATATTAGAGTCAAAATAAGTTACAGAAAAATTATTAATGGCTCAGACATTTGCCGACCACTGATTTAAATCTTTGGTTCTCCGCAGAATCATATGATTAAAGAAGAAATTACTTAAGAAAAACCTTCAAACTCTATATCTTGATCAGTTCTAAAGATTTCCATATATTTCATTACATTAACTTAATTAAAAATTAAAAAGTCTCCACTGATATATTCAACAATGTAGAGAATCTTATAATAACCTTATGTTTAAACACTTAAAACGAAATTTTAGAAGATTTAACGATATTCAAAATCAAACGATATTTCAAACATCAATTTAAGAATGATAAATATCATCATAGATTTCATGTTTTTATTTACATTAAAGCATCTGAGTATACAATTATAAGGTCTTCAATAATCATTATAATGTATACTAAGTTATAATTATTTTACTTTATGAGATTCAATCATTTTTAATAACTATAATAATCAAGTGATTTACTCCCAAATTATTGATTAAATAAATGAAAACTGAATATTAAATAATTTCTACATTGAATTTGTTTTCAAAGAGAAAATTAAAAAAATAAGATATGAACCCCATAAAAGTTATTTTTACACGTCTAACATATGTTTTCACGATTAAATGTCATATTTATCTGATTTTACTCTATTTAACTTATTTATCTAGAAGTTAAAAAGACTTTTCACTGATATATCAACCCGAGAGTCTATTTATTCTATTGAAACTTTAAAATATATACAGAAATATTTGATGAATAAATTTGTATTATTTAGATTCAATATTTTGATATTTTAAAATTAATAGATTAAATATTTTGAAACAGTAGAAGCTTTGGCTAATTATTATTTTACAAGTTTACTGATTTGGGCAAAAAGTTGAGTTACAATATATAAAGAGTTTTCAAAATGTTTTTATAAGATTTATATAATGTATACCGAGATCTTTTTGCGATTAATGTTCAAATAACTTATGATCTGTAATGAAGGTCTATCACAAATGTATATCATATATGTCTATCATGATAATGAATTTCAAAAAATTTGGAAATATAACTATATTTTGAAATTTTGTATAGATATAAAGTTAATTGAGTTAAACCACTCGTAAATTTTGGGATTATTTCTGCAAAACGGTTGTAAACAGTGATTGAGATGTAGATAACTTTTATACCTTGAAATTGAATGATTTTTAATCAATCAAATATTAGCCACGCTTTGCATTTGAATATTTAATCAAATCCTGAAGAGATGACTCAAAAGATTATATAATATTTTGGTTTTTAAAAACATTAGAAACTATGTTTACGATAAAATTTAAATAGTACTCATACTTGATCACTGATAAATGCCTAATTTGACTTTTATTTCTTAAAATCCTGATTTTTCTTATTTAATTCTTTCAGAAACGGGAAGTTCATGACCAAAGATTAGTATATTATTATGAAATGTCTTTAAAGGATTGAGGTTTCGAATTATGAGATCTTGAAATGTTTACATAAGACTATCACTAATGAGTCATGACTATAAATTTTGATGAAAAGTTAGTTTATGTCTAATTTTATTAGGAATATCTTGATTTACATCTATATTATATTATTCAAAAGTCTGTTTGTTTGTTTGTCTGTCTGTCTGACCGGCTATAGACTCGGCTCCTGGACATGATACAGACATAAAACCGGTATCATTAGAACCAGTATGACCTGAGGAGGTCAGGATGGTGTCTATTAGTAAATTACGTCGAAAATTTTTGAAGATGTAATTTATGGATATGCCCAAAATTTTGACCGTGCTTTAGCACGGGCTCCGAGGCTAGTATAATGTAATTTTAAAACACCGTTTTATCTTAATTAGTATTAACTTTACAATTATGAAAACTAAACTTAAATTTTTTTTAAAAATTTCTGAGAAGAGATAATCTAAATATGAAAATATGTTTCTAATGGAAGAAACTATACTTTAATGAGAATTCCGATCTGTTTTCACACAAATAATCATAAGTTGTTACAAAAGATAGCAGTTGTTCTCAACAGTTGTTTCAGTTATTTATCACAATAGAAGGCTCTAAAGATGTGCTGTTAGTAAGACTGGCCTCTCTCTAAAAATACCCTCTAATTTAACGAAATGCGACGCTATAGAGAATGCATTACATTAAAAGTTATCCTCTTATTATCCAATTGTAGGAAATATTATGCGTACAGAGAGTTATCACTTTCAAGAGTTCCAAATCTGCCAAATGGCCAAAAGCCCTGTTTTGCAAATGTTATTTCAAGCGACCGCACACTCGCTGTATATTTATGTTATAAGATTTGGCCAAACGTATTATCAAACTTTAATTTAATGTTCAACAGTTATGAAAATTTCACGAAAAAGCTTAACATCAAGAGAAACGTTATGAACTCGAATAGAAAATAATAGAAATTACTAATAAATAAATATTCAATAACGAAACGCTATTTCGTGAAACAAATTAGTTGAACAATATATAATGGTTCTGTTGAACACCATTTATTCGCTACATAAGAGCACATAAAATGCTCAAATCCTGAATAAGTTGAAATAATATTAAAGTCTGAATGAATGGCTTTTTGTCCAGCTGTGAACACTGTTGGGGAGAGTCGAGAGTGAAGACAACATTTTGGTTATATATGATGTGTTTGACTCCAAACAAATAAGAGTAATCAATGCTAGAACTATAGCACTACTGAATTAATGAACCATAAATATGATCAATGAAAACATTTCCTATACATTGAAATAACAGTTTCTCTAGAATTCATTCAGTCATTAAGAATATATTGATAACAATAGAGAACATAAAGTTAGTGTTTCGTATGAGTACAAAATACATTACCATTTATTATTCATCATCTATTTATTGGTGGAGTTTGACATTTGATGATAGGATCCGTTCAAACTTTAATGGAGACAAATATAAAGTACACTAAAGTCGAGACATCGCAACCAATTGAGAACATTAATGAATATTCAGGAAATGGTAGAAACTTATGAATTATACAGAGTATCTAATATAATAAGAATTATTCATTATAGTTAAAAGACTCAACACTTGCTTATTGCTACTCAACAGTTGATTTGTCAATACTTATACATTAAAGTTACAGTATTTACGTAAAACAAATTCGTCTCCACAATTATCATAACATTATTTGTTCAACGAAATAAGTTACTTATCTCATGATAACTTAAATTATCTCAAGACTTCATATTATTTCTGTGTTTTCACATTTGAACCCAATTTTGTCAAATCATTCAATTCAAAAGCTTTATTATTAAGGGTCAGATTGTGTATAAAAAACAGGATTAATACAATTTTTAACTCTAACTTTTTCTATATTTTTTTAATATTCACAATTTTGTGAAATATAATATAATTAATTTTTCAGAAAACTAACATTTTCATAACAAATGAATAATTTATGATTGTGTATGTCGTTCACAGCTTTTGATATTATAAAAAACTGTTGTACGGAATTTTTCAAAGTTTAAATGTTAAATTCATAAGTTTGAAGCTTTAAAACTCTATTTTATTACGAAATTCTTGCGAATGGAATCTTTGTCGTGCTTGAGGTGCTTGAGTTATCACAATTTGAAAAAGTAATTCAAGTTAATATTAGATCTCAAAAGACTTATTTTTGGGTTGAACTATCGTTTAGAGACTAATGCAAAAAATATTTAATTGATGAAAATTTTCAATTTTTTATGAGAAATGTTACTGATTAGGACTTGAAATTGAGTGAAAATGATAGTAGAGTATCAATAAGTGGAATTAAGTGATGGGATCAGTATTTTAATTTGAATCTTAGACAAGAATATTTATTACAGTGATTTAAGTTCAGCTCAATTAGATTAACTTGAGCTGAGCTAGATTCCAGTTCTTTACAGTTGTTGAAGAACACTATTTATTTGGAATTAAAATCAAATATTAAAAAATTATCGAAAGAGAAAAAATAACTTCTCGTCGAAAAACTCATTATTTACATAAATACGGGGCTATTGATAAAAATGGAAAAAACTAATTTTATTCCTATCTCTATTACATTAGTTAATTGAAAAATTATATTTATTTGACTTTTCAAATTGATTAATTAAAACTGAAACAACTCATCTTTTATTCTTATCTATTTTTTGTTGATGAATGAAATTTAATTCAAACTTATTTTGCAACTAAATGTTTAATTAAAATAATTGAGAACTACTTATCAAATAATTAATTCTAAGTCAATCAACTCATTAACTCATATCAAATTCGTGTCTATTATTAAAGTTTAAATTATTTACAATTCAATTCGATATATTTAATGTTAATTCACAGATAGATATCGCTGAAATTTTTCCTATAGTATTGTTCTCGAAAATTATTTCATTCAGTTTAAAGAATGTTTTTCTTGAATAAGAACATCAACTATTGAAATAGTAATCATATATAAAAGGAAAATCATGCTTAAAAAATTGAGCCCAAATTTTCAAATTGGATTTCTAAATGGATACGTTTAATAGGATTATTCTATAAGTTGTAGAAGTTGTAGAAAAGTATGGGTTAAAATTTTGATTTTAAATCTTGAAGGGAATTCAAAAATATAAAATACAAAATATATAATGAAAAAATGGTACGCATTCTTGTTAACCTTTTAAACATTAATTTACATTAAGAATGAATATGTGAGTTCCTTTCATTCATAAGGGGGTCAAAAACTTTGTATACAGTAATTATTAATGTTTATACATACTAATGATATTCAACAAATAACTACTGCTTCTATTCATTTACTTTCAATCCTAATTTTCAATATAACTTGTTTTGAATGAATAGAAATTATGAAAGAATGACTCGCAAAACAAAACACTTAATTCAGTGAAACTTTAAGGCAATGCCAAATATTCTGATGAGTTATCACGCGATTTGTTAGATGTTAACAAAGGCAAAGTTCTGCCAATAATATTGAATTTAGTTAAATAACATTTGAAATACAAGATAACTAAAGTTCAATACTATTATAACTTAGAATTTTATTACAGTTTATAATTGGGGACAATTAGAGATTTCATTTTTCAAAATTGAGTTCAATTATGGAAAAGTTTGAAGTTTTTTTTTATAGTTCTGACATTTTTTGAAAAGAAGATAATCTTAAGTATTGTATAGAACTAATGTATGCTTTGAACTAATAATCAATAAATAAGTTTACGAACCATTAAAAATGATGTACTTGTGACGCATTTAACACTAGTTCAACATTAAAGTATTTGAATTAAAGTTAATATTACTAATTATACAGTAATAGGAATAAGGCTTAATTGTATTATTATTATCATTCAAAGTTATGTTTAATCATAAATAACTATAAATTAGCTAAAATTTTGTTGAATTTCTTTTGATTTAATGAAAAAGGTTGAATTCTATCATTTCAAAAAATTTCTTAAATATAGAATTATTTAAAATATGAAAAGTTAAGTTTCATGTTCTTTACAATTTTTCATTTGTATTATAATATAATAATCAAGAATTTAAAAGATTTATTTCAAAATTAATTAAGAATTATCGACAAAAATTATAATAACTAGTAGTTATAAATCATTAAATTTATTCAAAAATAGATTCAAATTTATTGTAATTTAATTAATAATAATTTAAATTTAATTCAAAACTGGTTTACCTTTTATTAAAGTGAAAGTGTATTGAGAAACAAATGCAGAAATCGATGTGATTTTGGATACATTTATAATAAATAAGTCATAAATAGAGTACAGAATTGGATTGCAATGTTTGAGAGACTGGAGAAAGGCTTTTGAGACTATTGTGTTTGTATTTAGTATTTCTTGAGTCATAGATTTGGCGATAGAATAGAGTGAAAGATATCCCAAAAAAGAATTGGCAAAAAAGTGACTCGTTTTGAGTCAAGCGTTTGTATTGAGCGCAGCATCACTTCATCTAAATCGATATCAAAATAACTTACGAAATGCTTACTTCACGTCATACTCTTCTCAATACTATTTATACTGAACTCATTTCTCTTGATGAAACTCTCAGAAAGTTTTACTTCAAATCTTTTGTTGTTTTTAACTCTAAATTATTTACAATTTAAGTTCATTTTTATCTTATTATTCGATTGCTTTCATAACTTTAATAATTCTTTCATCCAATAAATAAGAAAAAATACAATAACTGCGAACAAAGAAAATAAAGTTGATTTAGTTTTATGAAATTATTTATCATACTTCAAAAAAATATTTTCAAGTTAAAAAAATTATTGAACAAAAGGAAGCAAATCATGAAAATTGAATTATGGTATGTTTTCGTCGGAAAATTTTTTACATTAAGATAACTGATAATCAATATTGGTTGTGTTCATTTTGATCTTTAAGTCAGATCTATTCATACTGTGTAGATATGTTAGGTTTGACTTCACTGTGAAGTTAGATTAATGTATATAAAGCCCATTTAGGGAATAAATATAATTTTCTCAACTTTTATATTTTTAAGTGTCTTCACCATTTTTTTTTGTTTTTTTTTTGAAACAGATTCTCTTTTTACTTGAGGTGAAATATGATTATTAATAATATTATTAGTTTCATTTGAATTGATTTTATAATTACAATTGAATTGTTCGCTTTCGATTCAATTTTTTTGAGGCATTCCTCTGTATTGTTGACGAATTTGATTTGTTTGAGTCATAATTTTAATGATTCCTTTAGTTCTTTTCATTATTCAAAGTTAAAAATTGAATTCAAATTCAAAATACATTCCAATCGACGATTAATATTAATACTGATTTGAAGACAATCATTGTTTTTCAAACCGTTTTTTCTTGATTTCGATCGAATCGTTTCAAAAATTTGTTAATTGGATTGTATTATGAAAAATGAATGTTGTATTGCGTGAAGACAGTTATTGAGTGCTATACTTAATCAAACTTTGAATCAATATTTATGAGACACACTTCTCGATAAATAATCACTGAAAACACTATAATTGAGCGCACGATTTATGCATTGAATTCAGAAATCCATTTTCAGATAAACTCTTTGTTTGTTTTTTTGTTGCTGTACAAACCAATTGAATTTCTTTTCGTTTATCGTTTTTTTAGATTCTATTCAAATTATTTCAACAGCAGTTCAAAACTTATTTCTCATTAAGAAAGAGTCAAATAATTAAATGTTTAGTCATCAAAATTCTCAATTTGATTAAAACAGCGTTAACTAGTGGTAGATATTTTTTGCAATTAACCCATTTCCACCCCATCCCATGGAAAATACCATCATCTTATTTTTTAAATGAAGCTATATTTGCTTATTAAATAAAAACATTGAGAAACAATTATAAACAAATTCATAGTCAGTGCCATGATTTTATTTTTTCAACTTTTCTTTATCAATTTATCGTTCAATTATTTTCAATCAAAGATAAACAATAAACATATTCAAAGTTTTTGATGCTTCGTATTTTCAGTGGATATGCGACTCATCCACATGAATGACATGAATCATCATTTCTAGTCATTTTATTTCCTTTTACTATTATTTTCAATATTGAACTCATTCCATTTGGTAATGAATTAATATATTGGCGTATTTTCAACAAAATCTTTGTGTGATTTGAGCATATTTTCGCTTATGCATGACTTTTGGTATAACATTCAGTCAATCAAGAGAATGATTTGTGTTAGTGTTTGTTTTGTTTTGAAGTCATCTTTTGATTATAAAGGGATAATAAATAGTTAATATACAGTACAGTAAATATACTGTATTCAACTTAACATAATTAATCAATTATGATAGATTAAATTTCAAACTATAAATCAAATACACTCGTGTTCCTAATTTTCGATCATTTTTATTTCAAATAAAAAATTGCTATAACATCTATTTTGAGTCAGTTATCAATGAAAAATATAAAAACAAATCTAATTTTTCCAGATTTCTATTGAATTGGAAACCCATGGAATCATTTTTCTTTAGCTTATAATACATTCTATGATATCATTATCATATACTGTATATCCAGTATGGCTTTTATATGCAAATAAGGAGACAATTCTTGTTAGTCATATGAGAATTGCCTTAATTCAGACTAAATTATAGTTTTCATCTTTACCCTACGAAAAAAATGTATTCAATTGATTGATCATAATTGTTAGGGGACCTGAAATTAAATAATTAATAATTAATTTTCTTAAGCTATAATAATTTCAATTATAAATGCAATTGTAGTTCAGCTATAATTTATTTAATAAAATATTAACTTATGGTCAATGAGTTTAATTAATTAACAAAATTTAATTGTCTGAATAATGAATGCTTCGATAATTTTGTTTTTTCAAAAATTATAGGCGAAAATAGCTAAATATTTTGTAAATAATATAAAAACTGGTAAAAATGTTCTTCATATTAAGAATTCAGTTTAGATTATAATATCAGACACATTGAAAAGTTGGGCAATAATTAAAATAAAATGCTGTACAAAAATCTTTATAATTGTTAAGCAGTGGGCTTTCCATTACCACCAGTGGCTGCAGCGGCAGTATATCCGTACCGACCATTAGAATCATATTCTCTATTCGCGTGATAAAAGGCGAGACCGAAGAATATACAACTTCCGAACAGTAATATTGCACCGAAACATAATAAAAAGGGCCCTAAATTACAAATAATTGTAAAATTGATTCTTTCAACTCGATTAAAACTTTTGAAAATTAAGTAACGAACCGACTAATCGCGGAACACTCGCTCCGATATATCTGTTATAGTTTTCCTGAAATATATTTGAAAATAAATAGTACTTTTTATAATCCGAAATTTAATAATCACTTACATCATAATTTGGTGGAGTTATCTCTGTGTAAGCGATTCCAGTTATAACAGCGCCAGCAATCATAAAAATAAGCCCTGAGTTATCCAAACAAAATTCAAACGTATTTTAAACGCATTCAATGGTTGACTAATTAAATAAATTCTATTAAATAGATCAATACTAACCTAAAAGTCCAACACCGAGAGAGCACCAGCCAATTGATGCGAAATTCCCGACTTTAGTGTAATAACCCATGATGTCGAAAAATAAGAATAATTTTTAGAGAATTTAATTGACTTAAGTTTAAATGTTTAGAATGTTCACAATCAATAAACAGAAACCAACACCCTATGTCTCAACGCTTTATTAATTTGATATCAAAAAATAGCTTAAATGCATTTCAAAGTTCTCGATAACAAAGAGAAGTTAAATCATAAAAGTATGTGATAACGTTGTTAAGTATGAATAAACCAAATATCCGATTGTCATGTTTTTAGTCAATAATAACTCAAACAACAGTTTTCAGATAATTTCTATGGATTCGAAACAATTGCAAACATATATGAAACTGTTCAGGACTTACAGAACTTCCGCCACAAACTATATTGAAAAATATTAGGCTTAAGCTTTTTGATTACAATTAATTTATAAATTATAAAATTAATAATAAATTAATAATATCGTTAATGACTGTATTCATAAGTGTTTTAATATTGACTTAAATGAAAAAGATTTACAATATTTATTTCAAACTTCAGACCAGTTAACAATTTTGATTTGAATTAAATAATTACTTAATTTATAACACATTTAGATTTGTTTTAATAATAAATTAAATAATTTCAATCAACATTTGTTAAGGCATGTGAAACGTTCACATCTTTTGTCAATTAAATAAGGAAAATATCACTTTATTTTTAAGTACTTTTAAATCAATAAATAATCCTTTTTGTGATTAATATGCACTCAATTTATGATTAATTATAAGACAATCGCAGCGCAAATCACAGTCGTCTAAAATATTTCACAAAAATATATCTAATAATATCGGAAACAAAACAAATGACAAATACTTTGAATGAAATTAATTCAATTATAATAACTGTAAATAAAATTAATATAAACATTATAATAACATATCTTTAACATTATAAGAAACGGGTCAACAATTCATAGTGTTTCGTGATTTGCATAGTTTTCTATTGGATTATTTGATTGAAATATAAGGTATAAAATGCCAGTTTTAGCACCTCTTCGTTCTCATGATTTAGTAATATAAGGAAATGGTGTCAACTCGTAAATAGGATTTTTAAATTTCAACAAATTATATTTGAATCAAATTGAACTCAATAGAGATTTAAAATCGATTAAGTATTACAGTTTAAGTTACATATAAGGCCTATTCAGTTGTCGACTAGAATTAGTTTTAGTTTAATTTAAGCAAAAATTGTTTCTTTTCTAAATTGAATTAATCTCTATTAATAACTAATAACTACCAAAGTTTTTCGAATTCAATGGCAGAAAAACCATTTTCATCACGTATTTGCCAATACCTATCACTATATCTATAAGTCTCTTCTCCTTCATCTGATATCTCTTTTCTAAATAATAAAATAGAATTATGTCATAAATTAATATTTCGATCAATATATTCATTAAATAATTACCTAAACCATAAAGGATTGTGATCTGATTGTCCGCTCTCTTCCCTTCTTTTTCTTCGTTCCCTTTGTTGTTGTTCGAGCTGTAACTTAATTATTTCGGCGCTTTGAATATTCCCTTCTTCGAGAAGCCTTTGATCAGGTCTAAAGCGGGTATCAGTTGGAGGCAACACTTTCTTTAATTGAGGGGTCAATTCATTGAGTTCAATAGCAAATCGACTGAATCCATAGTATAGTTCATAATCTTGAGGCATAGCTCCAGGTCTCCAAATGCATTTTGCCATTGTAGCGCTTCCACAATGAAGCGATTCATTCCATTTACCAAACAGTCTCTCTATTGTTTCTCCCCTTGAATTTACAAGAATTCCATTGACTTCATGTTTCTTATTAGACCAATAGCTCGCCTTCTCAAACGTTAGTTTACAAGTTAGTTCTCCATCAGTTATTGTCAATTCTCCGTAATTATCGACCCAACGCTGCCCTTTAAATAGATTATGAACACAAGTCGTGACTTTATTCCATTTGTAATGTCTCTTAAATGGTTTTAAAAACAAGTGAACGGTTCCGAAAGGAATTATTTCCATTGATTTTCCCCAGAATTTGCTTTTGATTCTCATATCTATAAAATAAAATCTTTCATAAGATATAGAATGAAAAGAATTCAAACTTTAATAATGATTAATACCCTGCCAGAAAATATAGTTTTCAGACTCTGCATGACAGGTAGATACAGGCGGATGATGACTGACTTGTTCAGAGATGAATTTAAACCCTTTATCTTCTCGAATACATTCAAATGTTTCTCCTAAAAGTGGATTAAATGGTTTGTGTCCCGCACGATAATAAGCAGAACTATATGAAGAAACGGCAAAAGCAGCGATTTGTAGCATTCGTTGAGTGTCGTCCTCAATAACTGATGCCTTGTCTAACAGTTCACTATATTCTAGTTCTTCACAGAGACGCTGCAATACATTCAATGGCTCATTGATGGTCACCGGCATACTTATCTTTGATAAATCTTTTCCAATATTCTTACATAAAAGACTCCATAAACTGACATCACCTAAAAGTTCGATAATTATTATTAAAAAAATTGAAATAATAAAAGCTTTAATAATAAAAGTAAATAAAACCAGAGTCAGGTTGAGGTGCAGGTAATTTTGATCGTCTTCCTGTAGTGTTAGAAATCGATATATTTTCGATGGAAGTTTTTGATAAATTTCTATATTCAGTCCCGTCATCACTCAAATCAGTGGCTAAACTCTCTTCGTCTTCATCTTCTGTAGATGTCGTACAGGCGGACAAATTCTCTTCTGCGTCAAAGTATTCTGAAATACTCAATACAGAAGAACTTTCCCGAGAAGTTGAATGAGCCAAAGGCTGATGAATTATAGTTTCTTCATCCATATCATCCTCTGTAACACTTGTAATACTTGTTGCTCTTGTAATTTTGTTAGATTCTGGAGATATCTGAGGAGTAATGAGCGAAACCTTTGATGCCTCATGAATTCGATCGAGTTTTAACTTTAATTCCCTGTTTTGTCTCAAAGCTTCGGTTAAAGATTGTCGGAGAGAATGAACGGAATTCATATTAAAATTATCACTTAATTGTTTTAATCCTTTTTTCGAATTTTCGTTCTGAATCGATCGTAAAAGTGTTCGAAAACTTTTATTTACTATAAATTGATAAAGAATTAGACTTTATTATTGAGAAAAATCAATGATTAGTTATATTAATGCATACCATCATTGGCTAAATTGAGAAAATCAACCAAAGCTTTAGTAGGATTGAGTCTATTGTAAT